>VUQR01036376.1:101563-114563 GCA_015108515.1 Hemichromis elongatus
TTGTGCACCTGCCAGCAATAAAGCTGAGTTTTTCGTTGTACTTCCGCCTCTGAGTCCTGCATTTTGGATCCACACCTTCACCACCTGTGTTCACACAGCCAGCCATGACAGTTTCAGGGATGCACTTCTGATGCTTGTATACCACACAGGGGGACTAAAGGTTTTTTATTTGTTTTTTGTTTTTTTTGCAAGCCATCAGAACAAATTCCTACAAGATTGGGAGTCTACAGGTACACTGGCAGCTTTGTGAGGATGCTTGGGTACAGACTCACCAGATTGCTAATATTCATAAAAATAATATTCATCATCTACAGTAAAACATTTTCGTGATAATATTTGTTAATTAGTGCTAAACCCAATATACTGCTTCATTTAACATGAGTCTTTGACAAACATATTTTTAGAAAATACAAAGTTAATAAGATTTCTATTTTTCTCTCAAACACCTTAAATGATCAAACTTAAACAATAAAAACTTTCACAAACTCATTAAAACTCAAGTGTGCTTTGTAATGTTACGGTAAGTAGGGTGGAAAAAATGGAAAAAAGAAAATGGCACGAATACTGGCAACTGTTTATTCTTACTGTTTAAACATCGCATCTTTTGCACAAACAGACACACACCGCACACACGGAGCCCACTGGCAGATGATCCAGCCGTGCCTGTGACAGTTATTCAGATAACAATTTCACATTCATTAAATGTGTTTCTTGAAATCGCCCTCTTTTTTGGCATCCTCCCACTCAAGACTCTGGTAAGGTTGAGAAAATGACAGGAAATACAAATGAGATGCCACCAAGTTGTTACAGTTGAAAAAGAGTTCATTTAGAGAAAATTTGTATCACTTTCTCTTATCACGAGTAATTAAGGAGATATTGACTACAGCATTACCGTGTAATTTTAAGTCTATTTGCACTCTCCTAGATTACCCACTGTTATATCGGGCACTATCAAAGGGTATTTGCAAATGGTATATTTACTTATATAAGATAAGTAAAGATGCTCGGCTTTCTTTCTATTGCCTGTCTTTTTCTTTTACCTACTCTCTGATAATTACTATGAGAAGGGTGTCACTTGGAGGGAGATAACCAGTGGGTAATTTTTGAACATCTGTAGAAATAATTGATGCTGTCTTTAACTTTTGATGAGGGTTGTGTCACAAAACTGTGCTTCAATTAAGATATCACTATGTAAACGTTGGGAAACTATTTTTTTTAAAGAATGGCATTAAACACTACAAAAAATAACAAAAACCTTGAATAATTAAATGGGTTTTGTATTATATTATGATAGTTATGGTAATTGGCTCTGTGTGTGTGTGTTGTAGATAGTGTGTATTAAACAATCTTTTTGGTAAATGCTCTATCCACAAGGAGGAAATTTACATTTAAGGTTTGTTGAAAAGTGAAGCAAAGTTGGATCAGCTTTTAACTAAGATGGGTCAAAGTGCATTTGAAAACAAAAAACATCTCAGAAATCTGTATTTACAACAAGAACCCTCCTCTGAATGCAACTCTAGAGAGAAACTGAAAGTAAAAGTATTTCCCGCACTTGCCTAGGTATCTTGTGTATGCATCACAGAGGTTATTAGCCCAAAGTCTGGGGTTGTTGCCTTTGAATCATTAAGTAAAGGGTGAGTGTTTGAAGCTCCTTGATATAATGATCCTTGGCAACTCTGAGAGTTCAAAGTAAATTGGCAAGGGTAAAAAAGGCTTTTCTGCCACTGAACAAAATAGAGAAATCAGCCAGCTATGTTTAATAGAATTTTCATCAGTGCTCAACCAGTCTCTCAAATGGGTTATCTAAGATAATGGCTGCATGGGTTCATTACCTCCTTGTCAAATTAAATTTCTTTTTCTCCTCCAGGCAGATTGGATAGTGATTACAGATCTAACCAAAAGAAGGCTCTAACTTTCACGCTGTAAAACTGGGAAAGGGCCGCCATGACAGCAAAATTAGTCTGTTTCATCCTAACCCTTTGTTGTAAACTGACCAGACCGCATCACAGAAGGAATTGGTGTCTGATGCTGCACCACTGTGGATTGTCTTTGTTTGCCTTCTTTCTGACTCTTGCACCTCTTGATTGAAATGTCTTAAGTGAAAATGAGATGATGCATGCCACAACAGGCAGTATTTACCTCAATAAAACAATCAAAAGAATCATCTCACTTGGTTTTAATCGTTGTTGTTTGTCGTGATTTGATAAAGTAAATGAAAATAAATGGTGCAATTTAAATTTTGCTAAATATACCAACCATTCGTTTTGTTTCTCCTTATCTGAGTCCAGGTGGCAGGGCCAGCAGTCTAAGTACAGATGCCCAGATGTACTTTCCCCCAGCCGACTCACCCAGCTCTTCTGGGGACACCAAGGCATTTCCAACCCAACTGAGATACATAATTTCCAGTGTGACATTGCACTACCTTGGGGCCCTGTCCCAGTGGGACGTCCAAAACACTTCACAGATGTCCTGGTCAAATGTCCGAACCACCCAAAGGAGTAGCTGCTCTATTCAGAGACCCTCTGAAATGACCGAGCTCCTCATGTTATCTCTAAGGCTGAGCCCAGACACCCTTCAGAGGAAGAACTTGCAAACCAAAGACAGAAAACGTACGCCTTCAAAGTAAAAGTTGTGCCTTTTGAAATATGTTGGCAATACAACACATTTCAAAAGGCACAACTTTTTGAGTCGTACAAACTTAAAAGTTGTGCCTTTTGAACCTTCAAAGTAAACTTTACTTTGAATGCCTCTGGTTCCAATTTGCGTTGCACGTTTCACGTGGCAGATACTTCGCAGCCAGGTCAGCATCTGCCATGCAAATGACAACAACTTGTGGCAACCAAAGCAATCTAAAGAGGTTTTAGCTGCAGCACTGTGTACTTTTATGATTAGTTTCATGCCAGCAATGCAAGCTCCAGAAACCACTTCCCATCCGGAGCAGGGTTTTTTTAATGGATGGATCTCTAGGTCTGCTAAGTTTCTTAGCTTGGTAAACAAAGTTTGTCAGTTAGTGGATTTTCCCAAACATCAAACTAGTTTATAAGTGTCTCATGATTGCTTTTAAAAAGGACAAAAGGAAGAAACATGACAGATACAGTGGACAGTCCTTGCTAAGCTCACACCTGACCTGACAAGCAGCTAGCAGCAGCTAAACTATACAGAGAACAAATATTTTATATTTAGGCTGTAAACATGTTTACTTCTGCTATAAAGTTGGCCAATTTGGTGTTAAAGGGAACTGAAGAAGTCTCAAAGAGCTGACTGGAGAGTAGTAAATAGTGTTCAACTTACTCTAAATCAAATATTTGTTTTAAATAAAGAACAAAAATTTGTTTAGCTACATAAAATACCACAAATCTACAGGGTGTTTTTGTTCACCTATTTTTTTTTCTTTCTAGCTTTTAAGGACGTACAGTCTATAGTAGAGATCTGTGAGCAAAAATATCTGTAATACAAATATTTTCCCAGGTGCTTTTAATTTCAGTTTCAGTTAGTATTTGTTGGCAGCACTTATTTCAAATAAATGAAAAGTCCAAGGCTTCCTTTTCCATCTAAAGGAATGGTAACACTTTTCATTTAATTCGCTCATGCGAATTGGAGTGAAAACAAATACCAACGTGTTTGGTTGTGAACTGGCCTTCACTGTTAGAAGAGTACAAAGGATAGCAAGCAAAGCAACTTAAAAGCTTGAGAGAACCCCCTTCAAAAAGCACCTTCCTTTACCCCTCCGTGAGGAAGAATTACATCAGACTGTACCTCTCAGGATGTGCAGGATCTACAAATAGATAGCTTCAAAGAGATGAAAGCGCTACCTGTGTGATGAGTGAACTTAAATCATCAAAGTGGAATGGGTGGAGCATGCTGTGTCTTGAAAGGTAATTTGCATTTAAATATGTTTTAAGGCGTTTAATTCAGTGGTCTGTGAATATTTTGAGGCACCCATTCTCATCACTGGAAAAACTCAATCACTGAAGAGTTCACTAATGATAATAATCTACAGCATGCTCAAAAATGGTTAGAAAAGCTTATAGCGCTTTCACACAGGTTCATTGTATTCATGGTGTTGAATATATGAAAATATTCAGATTTAACAAGTAAATTTTCACATTAATTTATACAGTAATTATAGGTGCTTATGAATATGACATGTTCTTCCCTTTTGTTCTTAATTTTTTTTTTTATTATTATTATGGCTCTGAAATGTAAGAAACCTCAATCAGTTTACCGTTTTTGAAAGGGGAACAAGGCAAAGTTCACTTTTGATTGCCAGTCACTTAGCAACAGTGATCTCACAACTTAAACCGACTGAATAGAAAGTGTATCGTGCTCTTGACCTCTCATGGCGAAAACACAACCTCACAAGTTTCATTTGAAAGCAACATTCGTCATCTATGGACCAGAGTTCATGAAGTGATAGTAACGGGAAAAAAAGCTTGAATACACTGATCTATTGCTGTTTCAATTTAACAGGATATCGTGTGTTTTTCTGTACAGTGGTGCAGTTTAATTGTCTTTAACAGTAACAATACAATTCATTTCCTTCTTAAAAAGAAAAAACACGCAGTTGCGCGAAGACATTGTAGATGAAAACCCTTCGTGCTACTAAATAAAAAAAACAAAACCTTTTAAAAGACTGAAGTGTGTAGAATGATGTCAGTAATCTCTTTGCCTGAGGAAAGAAACCGCTCTGAAATCTGGTGATGCAGCAGCACAACCTTCTGCATCCGCTTGCCAGATGGCAGGAGGGTGAACATGCTGTGGCCCGGATGGATATTGTCTTTTAGTGTCCTTTGGGCTCTCTGCAGACACCTCTCCTTGGTGTCGGTGATATTCTGTGCAGTGTTAATCACCTGCTGCAGAGCTTCACACCATGCACATCCCATCTCAGTTTGCAATATTTCGAGTTAGGATGCTCAATAACTTCCCTCTGAAGTTTAGCCTTCTAAGTGCCGGGCTTGAAAGAAGCACTCTGACCTTAAACTTTTAATGTTTTGGCTGGAACAATTCTTTGTTTTAATTGGATGAATGAGAGGAAAAATAGATTTTTTTTTCACTTCACCAGCAGGCATCTTCACTTGATCACTCCCATTACCTGAACCATCTTTAAAGATTAAAGATCTCATGAGATTAGTGTGCTTTAACAAGGCATTGATCAGCATATCTCTAGCATACATAACATCGGCTCGTACATCTGTGTGCCCTATGCATGTTAACTAAGGTGCCTCTTGCTCTTTACACCAACACAAAAGATGCTGTTAACCATCTGAGCCCCAAACACAAACCGTATGTTTTGGAAGCAAGCAAAAAGGACAAGTAGTTTTTGATGCATGTTAGTTAGAAGTATTAGTCTTTTTTTTTTTTTTTTAAAGAATGCATTTCAGTTCTCTTTTCTGAATGAAAAAGACTGACTGACAATTACTTCAGCTCATCTATTAGTAACAAATCACAGCAAAGGAAGATGCAGCTGTCATGGTCCTGGGTTTTTTGACCCACTGTTTTTGAGTTGAATTCTGTGTATTGTGTTCAGTTATTTTTCTCTTGCCTCGTTACCTTGATTTACTTTAGGTGTGTCACATTCACAAATCCAGTTTGGATTCGGAACACAGACACTGTCTCTACTTTTAAGATTAATCTTAAAACTTTCCTTTTTGCTAAAGCATATAGTTAGGGCTGGATCAGGTGACCCTGAATCCTCCCTTAGTTATGCTGCAATAGGTGTAGGCTGCTGGGGGTTTCCCATGATGCATTGAGTTTTCCTTTTCAGTCACCTTTCTCACTCATTATGTGTTAATAGACCTCTCTGTTTTGAATCATACTTGTTATTCATCTCTGGCTCTCTTCCACAGCATGTCTTCCTTCTCTCACCCCAACCGGTCCCTGCAGATGGCCGCCCCTCCCTGAGCCTGGTTCTGCCAGAGGTTTCTTCCAGTTAAAAGGGAGTTTTTCCTTCCCACTGTCGCCAAAGTGCTTGCTCATAGGGGGTCATATGATTGTTGTATTTTTCCCTGTATGTATTATTGTAGAGTCTACCTTACAATATAACAGGCGACAGTTGTTGTGATTTGGCGCTGCATAATTAAAATTGAATTGAATTAGCTACCAGTGTCTGTGTCATGTTGTACTGTTGGTCCATTTGTGCCCTGAAATCATTCTAAACAAGACAGTAACCTTTACATAAGACCACAAAAACTTGGACTTATAACCTTACCTATATCCCTTTAAATTTTTAAGATTTTAGAATATGAAACTGTGTTTGTCATGTAAATAAGCGTTTAAGGTTTAACTCTATGCATGAGCACTGTGATACAGTCGTGATGTGTGCAGTAGGAGTGACAGATGGATTGAGGGTGGAGGTGGGATTACACCAAGGGTTGACTCTGAGAACCTTCCTGTCGGCAACAGATGACAGATAAGATCAGGCAAGAGTCTGCATGAACTATATGTTTGTAGGTGATATTAGGATCTGTAGTGAAAGTGAAGCTTCTGGAGAGGTGGAGAAAAGAGGAAAGAAAAGTCAGCAGGAGCAGGACAGAAAAGATCTGTGTGAATAAGTGAGAGAGAGAAGTGGAATGATGGGGATGCAAGAAGCAGGGGTATGAAGTTGGTTGAGTTTAGATACTTCGGTCTAACGGTCCAGAGAATAAGGGTAAGAAAGGGTAAGAAGTAAAAAAGCACAGCATAAGATCAATGTAGCCATCATAATGTTACACACATTAATTTGGTCCTGTGATAAAGCCCCTTTTAAATCTTAATGATGATGGATGTTAGAGGGAGGATACCCTGGATAATTCTCCTTTTTGTCATTTGATGAAAATGACCAACATGTACTAAAATAACTTGAAACTCATAACTAAACAGGACTAAAGGGTGTTTTTCTCTCACACAACCAGAGGTCTTTTTGCAACCGCTGGAGGCCTGCTGCCAGCCACCTCGCTTTGGCTTCAGTTTTCAGACCCAGAGACTATGGCCATCTTTTATGCAGTGTATTCTAATGAAAAGGAAGGAGATGGAACCAATGGCTGCTGTGTTAAAGATACATAGATTTGCACTGATAGTGACACAGACTGACAGGATTAGGATTGAGTTCAGAGGGGAAACTCCGAGATGGACAATACACCCCAACCTTGCTTCAGGTGAAGCGTTACCTCAAAAGGCCCCAGGAAACCTTCCCAGACACTGGATATCTAATTAATATACCGTATTTTCCTGTCACGACCGGGCGGTCAGAAGCAGGGAAGTGGACTCAGATGCAGACACCACACGGAGGCTCGGAAAGTTCAGTGACGCCAAACGATTTATTTGGGCACAATACGTGGCACACAGTGAAAGTGGGTAAACGAAAATAAAACAACACATGACCTAAGGGCGAGAGGAAAAACATTTGGCCTCTGAAATAAAAGTGCTAAAACAAAACTACAACTAAGCGCTAAAGGCTTGAAACAGAACCCACACTGACGGACAAGATCTGTGACTTAACCATTAACTAAGAAGCAGAGAATAAAAATAAAACTGTAACGCTTTCTGCTAAGTTAAGGTTATCTCCACAAAAAAAAGTTTAACGTGAACACGAGACACACCGCAAGTGCAGCGGCAGAGTCCGGAGGTAGAGTTTACTTGAAAAACACAGCTTGGACAAGACACTGGGGATTTCTTCCGAGCTACGGGTCACTGAAACAGAAGAGGGCAGAGTCAGTGCGAGCTCCACGCAGCTGTCTGGAGAGTGAAGTCAACTACACACGCAGTCTTACTTGTCAGGGTGGAAGGCGAAGCTTGGGGGGGGGGTTTGGAGGTCCGAGTGAGTCAAAACAGTTGGCGTTCACTCACAGTGAAGTGCTGAGCACAGGCAGGCAGGTGTGTAGCGCAGAAGATGAAAAGCCAACCAGCAACGGGAGTCGGGTGGTAAAAAAGGTCTGTGAGCTTCCAGATCCCAATGAAGCTGTACTGGGGAGACGCCAGGGTTAGCTCGGAAAAGCGCTAAAACAAAATTCACTTAACAATGAGTCACACTAACGTTCCGGCGAGGAATGTTTCAGAACGCTGGTCTTAAGAGCCTGCCAACTGATCACACACAGGTGCCACAAATGAGGAGGTGTGGCGACTGCCCAGTGATGGATTCACTGGCACGCAGGAAAGCCCAGCAGTCACCGGACCATGACATGTTCCAGATTATGAGGCGCATTAAACGCCTTATAATTTTTATAATTTTTCCTATGTAACTTTGCACTGTCCACTTTCTGCTGTTACAAAACAAATTTCCCACATGTGTAACTAATAAAGGTTCTTTTATCTTATATTAATATGTCTGTGAAGGTTCTCAGTCATCGCTAACCTCGTATTGTGGATGGATTATCTCGGTTGTTCTCCTGTCTGAAGTTTGGTCCGTTTCCTGCATCTTTTCATGTGATTGCATTTGTAAAAAAACATTGGGAACTTTTAATGAGTGGGAAAAAGTTAGCGTTCATCCTCCAGCTTCACTGTGTTTATGTTATGCTAACATAGCTGTGTCGCTGGTGATCACATAGCACAGCATTATATAACAGGTAGCCCAACTTCAGTAACCCTACAAATGTCACTGCTGTGTAGTTTTCTGTTTTCATTTATGTTAGAAGTGATAGCAGAGATGTACATTTTATTTTTACCAGAAATCTCTCAGTCAGAACATGGTATATCATGTTTAGGTAACTAGTGAAACCAGCGAGCTAACTTCCTGCTAACTTTGTGCTAACTTCCTGCTAACTTCTAACTTGGTTAAATTTAATAAATTCTGTTTACATGGATGCCTGGATGTTAAACTTAATTGCTACAACTGGTAAAGCAGCAACACTGCTCATTTTGTTAAAGATGAAAGAATTTAGAAAATTTTTAACTCTCTGTGTGCCTCAGTGTTCGTTTGACTTTAGGACCTGAAGCGGACGAAGTTTTGACCCAGATTACTATGAGTCCACGAGTCCCCTGACTATGGTAGCCGTAATGCTTCAACCATTCATCAAGCAGTGCGGCTTCATAGCTTACCAAAGTCATACAAAAACATTTTTTGACAGATTTTTGAGCGCCGTATTCCACATAAAATTGGTTTGAGGTCAGTAAACACAACCAGAATTCATACATAAGGCATGCCGGATTATAAGGCGCACTGCCTTACGGTGTGGAATATATGGTAATACATTTTAATGTTATTAGGTTACTAAGTTGATACTTTGTTAACTCAGTAGATACACTTTAGATAACTTAATAAATATGATGTTACAAGTTCACAGAAGGCTTTATTTATTGTAGAACATAGCTGATGTACTATTAATTTGAAATGGGAGAAGTGTATCATTTAGCAAACCTTTTTAACAAGACTCTGTTTTACGGATTTATAATCAGGGGCAAGTATCTGTGTTGTTATTATTAGGATTTCACCTACTTCAGTTTGAGTTTAACTGTATTAGTAAGACATATATGGAATAAGGGGCCACACTTGGTGTGTGTAAGAGGAAAGAAAAGAAATAAAAGGTAAGCAAAGAAGAAGGTTATTTATCTGGTGAAAGAATCTTGTGTGACAAAAGAAGATGGAGAGGAAAGGAAGAGACAGAAACGGATGATCTGATGTGGTGACCCCCCCTACAGGAACAGCCAAAAAAAAGAAGAATAAGACAGAGGAAGGCTTGGATATCATTTAACACAGTTTAACTGGAACATTAATCACCAGCTCATTTGCAAAGTGCTTTTAATTATGGGCCATCTCACACAGCATACAAAGTCCTTGGTCTTTGCAAAATCCTATGTTGTAAATATGTGCTATAAAATTGTACTCGCGTGGTACTCCAATCCATGGAAATGTGTTTCCTGGCCTGCGAACGAGCAGTCAAATATTCTGCAAGCCAAAGAGTTTGACATTTCCCTCTGAAGCTGGCAGACCAAACCCGGGGCTAAAGCACCACTGAGTACTTATTGGGATTCAACAGGTGAATAGATGAAGCTCTAGTGTAGAGGCGATGACAACAAGCATTATTTTTATGTTACAGCACTTTGTTTGGTAGTAAATACAGTTTGCTGCTGGGATTTTCACACTGTTTAGCGCAGGCCCGCCCAAGCATTGTTTATTAGGTTAATAGCTCAGCAGCCACCTATCTGTAACTGATTTATCACAACTTGATTATTTCTGAGGCTTTTGCAGTTTTCAGGTAGCTTTTTAAACAAAAATGTATTACGCTGTACATTACAGCTGAGCTGGCAATGGCGGTTTGGAGCGCTCTTCAAGAAGGCTCCAATGCGAAAAGAGTCCGAGTTGGTCAATAACAATAA
The DNA here is from genome assembly GCA_015108515.1 of Hemichromis elongatus. NCBI lineage: Eukaryota > Metazoa > Chordata > Actinopteri > Cichliformes > Cichlidae > Hemichromis > Hemichromis elongatus. The sequence goes on from VUQR01036376.1 coordinate 111,854, forward strand.
TGGTTCAGAATAGCTGGTTCAGCTGGATTGTTGTATTTCTGTGGAACCAGCTACAGCTTTGTTATTCAGGAGACAGAGACCCTCTGTACTTTTACAATCATTCTTAAAACTTTCCTTTTTGATAAAGCATGTTGTTAGGGCCGGATCAGGTTACCCCAAACCCTCCCTTAGTTATGCTACCGGGGCGTTCCTCTTCACTCACTAGTGTCTACAAACCACTCTGCATTTAATCATTAGTTATTATTCATCTATGGCTCTCTTTCACAGTGTGTCTTTCGTCCAGTCCTTCTCACCTCACCCCCAACTGGTCACGAGAGATGGCTGGCCCTCCCTGAGCCATCTTCTGCTGGAGGTTTCTTCCTTTTAAAAGGGAGTTTTTTCTTCCCTCTGTCACCAAGTCATTGGTCATTTGATTGTGGTGGGTTTATATTGTGGGGTCTTTATCTTAGAATATAAAGTTCTTTATGGTGACAGTTTTTGTAATTGGTGCTGTATAAATAAAATTGAACTGAATTGTTTCTTTCCTCCAAAAAAATATTTAAGCCAAAGTTGTAATGTGCATCATTATGAATGGTAATGACAAAAAAAATCTGCCTCGACTTTATGCTTTTGTCATGAATCCATTCAAAAAGTGGAGGAAAATGATGTTTGCAGTATTCACACAGCATAATCTGTGTGTCATGGTTAATTCTCATTTCATTAAATTTTATGAGACTGTGTTATTTATGAGCAGATGCAGTCACAGTCCCAAAACTGCCTAAACAGCAGCAGCTGTGGCTTGCAGTAACCAAATCCAAAAGAGGAGGTGAAGTGGTTCTCGTGACCGTTTGGATGGTTTACGCGCAGGACGATCTGATCCAACAAACCTCTCGACGAGGATGACCAAGATGTGGATTAATTTGGTCAATAAAGACAGGATTACGGTTCACATCATTCGCAAGTGTTCGGTGGCATGTTCTTCTGTGAATGATCCGGTGTGTGCTTTAACCTGAAACTGCAGGCTGACATGTTGCTAAGTGGCTCTCGTGTGTCAGTATGAAATATATCCAATTTATTTATTTCAGGTGCACTCAGGTTTATATATGCAGCTTCGCCAGTGTGATGCTGGGAGCTACTGAAAAGTGTTAAATTAATCTTTCTGTGTAAAAAAAAAAAAAAGAAAAAAGTTTGTGATTACTGATAGTGATAATGACAACTGCTCGCTGCAGACTTGAATTGTAACCAGTGAAGTGGCAAGATAATCAAATATATTATGACTTGAAACACTAAACTGTGACTGTGTTGCAGCAAGTTTCTCCAGTTTTTGATTACATTTCTCAAAGTGACACATCCACTGTTTTTGCCTACTGAGGAGATGATGAACAGCAGGTTATCTGGAGCTCAGCATGATGGTTGCCTCTCTGCAGATATCCTGATTGGTGCGTGTTTTTCTGCACACAGAGGGAGATGCCTTCACAGCCTGCTAGACAACTCTCGGTGTATTCAAAACAGCAACTTCCCTCTAAAGTAGAGTGAGTTCCACTCAAATAGACCTAGTCTCTTTATCCATACATCCAAGATATTTAACAACTGATATATTTGATCCAAGCAGGCACTGGTTGTATTCGTCAAAACATATAAGAAATAAATAAATAAATATAATGTTGTATAATATATAATATAAAATACTGTTGGAGTCAGATGTTGGGAGGTCTGTTGAGAAAACGGTCTAGAAAAAGAACAAGAAACACATGCAGAAGGACGGACAACATGGTGTAATCCTACTATGACAGCAGACCCAATGAAAGACGTTACACACAACATGTGGGAAGATGAGCAGAAGCCCAATGTCAACACTGACCGAGAACCACCTGGCATATCAGCACTTTAAAATCAATAACACAAAAGGAACAATTCAGAGAAGAGTGGACACAATGAGCTGACCCTGGAAGAAGAGAGCAGTGTTATGATGCTTAGACATCTGCAATGTCTAAGCATTAATTGAAAAACCTGGAAAATCTCGACATGCTTGGTAGGGTGTCCTAAAATATTTCAGGAAACTGGACAAGTGGAGGACAAAACAAGGAGCAGTAGACCAAAAAATTAAAACTTTATCTACAAAACTTGAACAGTATCTGAAAGTCACGTCTTTAAAAAACAGGAGAAAATCCAGCAAAGTCCTGAGACGAGATCTCAGAGATGTACCTGGCCCTTCCATTGATCCATCTTCTGTTTGCATCCACTATTCTACGAGTCAGTGAATGGTGGAGGTCAAGAAGCCATTCATAAGTAATGGAAACAGGGGAAAAGGGTGAGGTGTGCCAAGCTACACAAGAACTGGGCTGAAACCGACTGAAAGTGACTTTCTTGGTTCAAATCATCATCACTGCAAGCAGTAAAACATGGTGTTATTTGTGTTTATATTACACAAATGTATTATTATTATTATTATTATATGAATAACATGTTTTATAATGTACAGTAATGAAATTGGAGCAAAAAAGCTGAATTTGAACAAAATCGCAACTAAAGAAGAGACACATAACTCCAAGGCTCCATTAGTGGCTTATTTAAAAATAGATGTCTAGATAAAAAAGTGAGCCGCTGGACATTATAATATAATATAATATAATATAATATAATATAATATAATATAATATAATATAATATAATATAATATAATATAATATAATATAATATAATATAATATTTCTCGGATGAAACGTCTTCA
>VUQR01036376.1:114583-129293 GCA_015108515.1 Hemichromis elongatus
AAGGCTCCATTAGTGGCTTATTTAAAAATAGATGTCTAGATAAAAAAGTGAGCCGCTGGACATTAAAATATAATATAATATAATATAATATAATATAATATAATATAATATAATATAAACCCAAAAAAGCTTTTATGAAGGGTTACGCTATAACCATTTTACTGCTTTTTCCTATAATAGTCCTGTACTTTCACACAGAAGGTAATAGTGTGTCTAATAATAAATCCATGTGTTACACTAAAATACTCTAACGTCCAGTGGTGCTACCATAAAATCTCTGTATATTCCCACAGTGCCTGCAGTCATGAGTAATTTATCAGTCACGGCTGAAGCTGCTCTCACTTGTACATTAGAGCACTGCTGACATCTTGTGGTTAGATATGCGTCAGGTTTCTTTTTTGTTTTTGTCAAGATAGAAAGCAATTTGTCAACACTGACATTAACGTGAAACTGCAAAGTTTAATTTGAAGGCAAAATATTCACCTGGTAGGAGAAAACATAATTTACATCAAGTAACCAATGGTTAACTCTGTTTTATTTTGCTGCTGAAACTGAGATTTTACCTTATCATATAATTCAGTTATTCTTTAATATTTGGAATATGTGTTGTAGAAATGTTCCAACTTTGGGACAAATAAAAGTAGCTATAGTTTATCTACTATCACAGTCAGACAAGAGAGGTAGAGAGGTATAAAGCAGGAAAGTTATTTTAAACACAGTGCAGTCTGAGGTATTTCTAGTATCCCAGTAAGCCAAGCTTAATTCGTTCATCTTGGAATATAACGTTGCCTTTTAGTTGCATTAATATACGCATCTGTCTGGATTTAATTTTAATCCCTTTAGTTAACGTGTTGTCTCCAATTATGTTAATCACAGAGTTTAACAGTTCCTCCTCAGTGCTGTACAGTATCTGCATAAGGGGTCTGTCTTAAAGCAAACTAGTGTAATCATGGATGCTACAGTATGCCGAATTTGCAGCAATGGCTCCCATATTTATGTAATCCTTCAATTTAATACAAAGGAAGTGGAAAAACACTGAATTACTTACAATACCTAAAGTTTGTATAAGTTATAATGGGGCGTTTTGTCATTCAGGTAAAACTTTAAAATTAAGGTGTTTCATCTTCTGTCCTGATGATCCAGCTGTAGGAGGACATTTAGCACACGTTCAGTAACGCCATGATCAGATCCTCCGACTGGCCAATAGGAAAACACAAATACCCTGCCGTGATTAGAAACGCGTCGCTCATTGGTGAATCTTTATGTGACGTTTTGGGAAACTCGCTGTTGATTGGTCGTCTGCCCGACTTTAGTTGAGTGAGCCTCCCTCCATCGTTGTTCCGGGATACCTGCAACCAAGAAAAGGTACAGTGCTGTTTACATTTGCAGTTGTAACTTTATTTTAATAGTGTGACACTCGAAGTTTCTTATATGTAGTTCCGAGGAAGCCTTTTTGGGGTCCTTTAATGCAGCTAAATAAAAATAAACGGATTTTTTTTAATGCATAAGTCTGACGGGAAGGTGTTATGTTTTTTATATTCTTGTATGTGCTTTGCAAAACTTTCCAGTGTGTACATCAATTCAGCCTCAGTATTTCATGTTTCAAATACCCATTTTTAATTTCCTTACAGGAAAGTAAGCGATGTGGAGCTGTGACGAAATACTTTACGCTTTTCGGTTGAAACGGAAACTGTGACGTTAAAGACGGATAATGCTAATCCTTATTCGGCCACCCGGGTTTTTAGGGGGGGGTTACATACTCCGGTCTCTTTCACTTACCGTTATGTTTAGGTGACAATTAGGCTATGTTACCTGAACTAACCGGTTCAGGAAAAGTGATCAAGGGAAGGTGGCAGATGGCACACCTGGTGCAGGTGAAAATGCCACTTTCAGTTTTTTTTGTTTGTTTGTTTTTTGTGGTGGAATTTCAACTGTGATGCAAAGGCTGCCGTTAAGTCTATGAGAGGAAGGAGATTTTAGCAGTCCTACTTTCGTGAAGGGCGGGGTGGGATATTAAAGCGTTATTTAGGAGTTTAAGCGTTTTTCAACAAATGTGATTCTATGGATGCAACTTTTTTTTTCTTTTTCTTTCTTTTTCTTTTTGCTTGTGTGTTTTTGTTTTGTTTTGTTTTTAATCCACTGAAATGAAGGTCAGGTTGGATAATGACTTAAAGTGCCCATGTAAGTACCAGGAGGCCTTCCAAGATACTACAGAGTTGTCAGACTGATACTGACAAGCCAAAATACACCTAGAAGAAAATAATGCTCAAACGGCCTTGTCCTTTCTGTTGTTGGGTTGTGTTATAGTCAAATATAAAGTAATTTAAAATCCACAACTATGCAGCAGAAACAAAAATCCTTATTTAAAACCTTGCTGTTCAGATCCTGCATCTATTTCATTTTCAATAATAAATGTTTAGCTTTTTCTGTCTAGTTATGAAATCCCGGGGCTGTGAGACTAACTAGCGCTGTGGTTGCTCTAACATTTTCAAAAAAGCATGTAACCCAAATAAGAGGACGAAAACACTAGCTCAACACTCTGTGACTTTAAGCCTATTTGCTTGCCTACATTGCCAGTTAGGACTGAATCTAGATGAGTCGCAGGTTTGGTGTTAAATTTGAATATGTTCAGTTGGCAGCCAAGGAAGGCCTATCAGCATTAAGCGGGAGGTGTTGATGGAATACCACCAACTTACTACCTGGCAGCAACAGCATGCCACTGTATGAATCACCATATGCTACTGAACCAGGAGTGGCATACAGTCTGTGACTTTTCTATCTCTGCATCACTCTAAGATGGTAGTGGCTGTATATTTTAGAAGCTATGAAAATGAACAGAAATAAGCTGCTCTGGGCACAAGTGGAGGTGGTGGTTCGGGCACTCTGCTAGGAACTTTCTGTTCACCCTACATTGGATATTTTATGGTCAGCTGGGAAGAAGGATGGCTGGAATGGCTGTTAGCATGCTCAATATGACCTGACATCAGATAAGCAAAAGATAATGGATGGAGAGAAAATTAAAGTTGAATAAGTGCGTAAACCTCTAGACACTGACAAAAATCTCGATTCAAATGCTTTAGTCTAGATTCTGACCAAAACTCATACAAACTGAATATAAAGACTAAAACCTGACAGGCCTTTGTACAATCAATTTCAAATCCTTTAAGAGGTTAGCGGGCCCAAATCTCCTCTCACTACGAACAAGCAGTGCACCCGGTGAGCTGTCTAACACTACTATAACCAAAGTAGTGCTCTGATATAAATATTGACTTTCTTCTGTTGTATTTGTACAGATTCAGCCATGGATCTTGTGCTGAACGTCGCTGACTACTACTTCTTCACGCCGTACGTGTACCCCGCGTCGTGGCCCGAAGGCGGGGCCCTGCGGCAGATTATCAGCCTGCTGGTGGTGACGAACCTCGGAGCTGCTGTTTTGTACCTGGGCCTGGGAGCCGTTAGCTACTACTTCATCTTCGACCACAATCTTATGAAACACCCACAATTCTTGGAGGTCTAAAGCCGATATCTTGTTTTTTATGATGAATGTAGTAATAAACTGAGTGTTGGCAGAGCTAAAGCCTGCAATCAAATGACCTTTGTATCTGCAAAAGGGTGTACAGATTTATAGGAACACTTGCAAATTATCGTCGTGTACACACTATGGCTTCAAAAGCAAGAATTAATTGTGTTTTTATTCTGACACCAACTGTATTTTATAGTTTTTTTATGTTGCTGGTTTCACCTCCTGCAGTGTTGTTAATGCTTTTAGTGAATAACGGACATGTAGTGTCTACATGTGGTGCTTTAATTGGGCCATTTAACTGGGGTGGGGGTCTCTTCATGAAAGCCTTTGTGTGTCTTTGAAGGTTGGGTGAGATTAATTGCACATTTAAACACTGTATATTTGAATGTGTTGTACACACAAGTGTTTACAAAGAAGGTTCAGCTTCTTTCTGAATAACTTATTGTTTTCATTTTTTGTGCTAATATTTATTTATTTTGTTATTTATTGAAACATTTTCATATATTTTTTTCTTGTGTAGAATCAGGTATGGCGAGAAATCAAATATGCGATGACCTCTCTGCCCTGGATTAGCATTCCCACTGTGGCCTTGTTTTTCGCTGAAGTCAGAGGATACAGCAAACTGTACGACAATGTCGGCGATTCACCCCTCGGTGAGCTCCAGAAGCATCACAAAATGTTTAAAATTTTCCAAAACGCACCAAGTTTTAGGCAGTGACATGACCTCTGTGCTTTCAGGTTGGCCCGGCCTTTTCCTGAGTATGATTTCATTCCTTTTTTTTACTGACATGTGCATATACTGGATTCACCGCTTCTTACACCATAAGCTTATTTACAAGGTGAGGACACTTGTGTATATTTCATATTGACAGTCCAATTGCGGAATATTGGAAGTGTCTCTATCTTGCATTAAACCTTATTGACCTCTTTGCTCGCTTGTCCTAAACAGCTGTTTCACAAACCACACCACATATGGAAGATCCCCACTCCCTTTGCCAGCCACGCTTTTCATCCAGTGGACGGCTTCCTGCAAGGAATGCCCTACCACATCTACCCCTTCCTTTTCCCCCTCCACAAAGTGCTCTACTTGGCTCTTTATGTTTTCGTTAACATTTGGACCATCTCCATCCACGACGGCGACTATCGTGTCCCCGGAGCCTTTACGAGCGTCATCAACGGCTCAGCTCACCACACTGACCACCACCTCTTCTTTGACTACAACTACGGTCAATATTTCACTCTGTGGGACCGCCTGGGAGGCTCCTACAGGCACCCGTCAGCTCTGATGGGGAAAGGTCCCCATGATCTGATCAGGAAACTTCAAGCAGAGGGAAAGTTGGGAAATGATGGGGTGAAGCCTAACGGGCAAGTAAATGGACAGGCTCAGAGGGGAGTTACCTTAAAGGAGGAGTAACAGTACGTGGGTTATGAATAATTTTAGAAAGTGATCTCTATTTTTGTAAAGACAATTTGCTAACGCTCAACGTATTGGAAAGTAATTGAAGTTCATGTATGTGCCAAATAAGCCTTTGTAAGAATGAGTTCTTGTGGAGCAGTGAGTGAATGAGAAACGGCTGGACTCACACATACCAATCACAACCAGCGCTCAGACTAGCATCTGGAGATGGGGTGTTGATTTGTAGTGTAAATGGTTTTTGCAAACCGCTGAACTGTGCCGCAAAGAGACTCGAGCATCATCAGAAAGCTGGAGCTGCTTCAGTCACAAACCGGACCTGAGGCTGGTTTCACAGGGCTCGACTATTTGACGGGTTATAAATCGGAGTAACTCAAAAGTTGAAACACTGGCTAATACGCCATGTCTACTTTGCACTTCCAACTTTTTTCTTTCTTTCCTTTTTTTTCCTTTTTTTTATTTTTTTTCTAAGAGCCATATGAAACTTAACAGAAGAGCAACAGAAGCCTCAGTAACTGTAATATTTCAGAAGTCATGTCTCCTGTTGCAATTTAGCAGTCAGAAGATATTAATAATCAAATAAAATATTGAGAAAATGGGAATTAAACTAACAGTTAAAAGTGATTTTGCCAACAGAAGTGTCAAAGAAATTCTGAAACATTTAAAAAATCTTAGAAAATATGTTTGATAGATATATATATATATATATATGTATACTGGGCCGTTTCCTCTCTGCAGGGGATACAGTTTGTGGGATAAATATTGGTGCCACATGTGGTTAATTTATTCTTATGCCCTTACATGGATCATCCCTTAAACATCCATCATCATTCATCCCCTCATAGCACTGATGTGGCATGATGCATACAAATCTATATTCATGGTTCTTTGGTTTCAATCTCTGCAAGATTTTTTTTCGTGTACACTGATTCTGGGTTTTAAGATGGAGAATAGTCGAACGTGATCTTTTAATGCATATTTTGCATTTTAATGTGTTGTTGTAGCATGCAACATAGAACTGCAATAACTGCATGCACCGAAAGATCCCACATCATATATGTCACTCTTTGCTGAGGTTACATTAGCATCATTTCTCAGTGTGTTGATGTGGACAGAGAACAAATGCTTTGTAGATTTCATTTTTGAAATATTAATAAAAGAATAAATTAAAAATGCATTTTAGCCAATAATGGAATAATTTTTTTAAGAGCTCTTTTTTTTCTGAAACTTATAAGATTGTGAGAGAGGGCATTGTCTTTATTATATATTTATTCATTTGGGGTTAATATCTTAATTTCAGCTTACTGGTAACTCAAATTTCTGACTCATGACTGTCAATCTTTTTCGTTGTTCATTAAATCAAGCTTGTTGGGCTTGTAATTGTAGTTCCACAAAACAATTTGACCTAAAGGCCAACTGACTACCTGAGATGAGGTGTTCAGTGACCTGCTGAGCTTATGGGTCATCTGTCCATCTTCAGGTAGTCGAGGCAGCGTTATTGACGAGAGCTATGAAAAACGCCGGTTACTGGTCCTATAGCTAGGATTGTTGTGCAGTGAAAACAAAAGTGAGTTTCAGTGTAATTTTTTAATATATATACTTTTTTTCTAGTGAAGTGCTAATATTTCTTACAACTTACACTTTGTGTAAAATTGAACTGGTAAAAGAACTCGTATATAAAACCAGCTTCCTGTTTTGCAAACATTCATAAGTGGTGATGTACTGTAGTGCAATTGCAAGTAAAAAGGAATGTATACCGTTTGAGGGCATTCTTAATCCCAAGGTGTAAAATACTATCGTTGTTGTCAAGCGTTTTGGTGCATAAATCTAAACGAGTCATTTTTGGTAAAGTAAAAGCAAAATTTACAAAAACGAGTGAGAACAAAGTGCACAAAGCTCCCAAATAACCACAACCACATTCTCGCTCACAAATTTGTGACTGTGTATGCTTTCAAACTGTAAGGTTTGTTCCTCTAATATTGTGGCAGCCAGTATTTTAAAACACAGAGGACCCAGGGCAGCAGCATCTGACAGTATTTTACACATTTAAAGATGACAATGCAGGTTTTATATGCTCATAATAAGAAAACAGAAGAACCACTGAAGCACCTTTTTATCAGGGTGAGTGTGATGGGAAAGCCTGTTCTACACATGCTTGTTAGTTGTCCAACTCCCTTGTTTTAGTGACAGTTTGCTCTCCTGTCAGTAATGTCAGTCATCTCAGCAAAAAAACAAGGGCATCCAAAGGAAGGATCGCATGGCTGCCCCGGCTGCCATTCCTGCTAACATTCCCAGTGCTAGATGCTCCACCACGCCATCAAACGGGTCCCTTTGAACAACCACCTGGTGGGTTCCTAAAAAAGAGATGGAAAGAAAACAAAACACTTTTACTATTTGTGTTAACATGAAATCCAACTCCCAAGTTGCAAAAGAATTCAATTAGCTCACAATTTGAGCAGATGTGTGGTGGTAAACAGTGCAACAAGAAAGTGTACTCAGAGTAACACATGTCGTATCCAGGAGACCATATAAAAAATATGCTGATGAGGTCACACAGAGGTAAGTACAATGAATGGTTCTGGGTTTTCTGTTTCCTCGCAGGCTTCATACCAGCCACATCATAGGTGCTCAGTTCTTGTGGTGTGCCATGTTTTATAAAACATACTGCAGCAACCAAAGAAGTTATGGATTATTTAGATTACTGGTGAATTTCCTGTTTCTCTGGAAGAGGAAGACAGCTGCCATATTTTAATTTTATTATTTCCTTGTTGTTTACAAGATTCAAAAATAGCCCTTAGAAGCCTGCTTGTGTTTTTTGATAGGATATGGTCTAGGATAATAAATGCAGATGAAAGCTGTTGTTTTTGATACAGTATATAGACCACAGCATTAGACTCGTGTAGGGCTAAATACGTCTTTAAAATGCTCCACTTGGTATACACCCGATTAATTACTCAAAGTTATTATCCTACAAGTACGATATTAAAGGGAACTATTATACTTTTCCATACTTTTTTAATAAAATGCCTACATATCATAATGAATGTATTATATTAGGTCTATAATAGGTCTAGTTTTCTGTGTTAAACTATGATACCTTACCTGGTCCTGCTCCAGGTGTAATGTAGACTGTGTGGTAGCTGTTGAGGGGGACAGCCTGGTAGGAGTCATCATATGGGTCATATGTGAACATCTACAGTACAAAAGCAAAGCACTACTTTTAGCTGTGTGGTGGAAACACCATCAGAGAGCTTGCTGATCATGTTTGAACTCTTTACAGAAAGCATGAAGGACTCACCGGGTTTCTCCTGGTCTGTAGCAGAGTCAGTTTCCATGCACTGACAAACAAACAAACATGACTGAGAAAATGAGGGATGGTTGTGAAGTAAAGCAGAGACTAATGAGCTGAAGCGTGAGTACTTACATGGATTCATCTTCACTGTTTGCACACAGGTTGAGTGTTGAGCCGTCCATGAGGTGAACCACGATGAGATTCTCCCTGGGATTGCTCTCTGGTGGTGTCACACCTGGAGTTAAATTAATGCAGTCATTTACCCATATTACATTTTGTTAAAGGTAAACCAAAACCAAGAATAGATGAGCTAAAGTTTATATTGGAATTTTTATAGCAATCTGGGACTAGGCCTACCATGACAATATATGTTTTTGCCATGGACATAAGGTAATCTTATGTCTTATAAGTGTCTGCTCTGTGTATAAATATATGATAATACGTCTACTTTGGTGAAGAAATAGAGATGTAACATGTTAGGTTCTAGGTATAATTTGATCACAGTCCCATGCTGTACCTCCACATTCCTGACCAGACTGCACGTCTATGCATGCCAGTTTGAGACTGACGCGATGCTCCAACTCTCGCCTGTTGTCCGACTTGTAGAAGCAAAGACTCCCATCGATCCAAAGGTCGCACCAGTTGAGCTTCCAGCGTTTTAGGACAGAAGCTAGAGAGGAGACACCCGCCGCATTGTAAAATTAGTGCTTGGTAAAGCGCTGGGATAACTTTATTTTAACATCATTCTGTTGCAGGCCTCGCATCTCATGAGGTCAAAGAAAATATTGTGTGTGTGTGTGTGTGTGTTTTAGTAATTGCTTTTGAATATAGTCACCCCACCCCACCCCCATTGCCTCCCACCAAGTAGGTGTACCTCCATTGACTGTCCTTGATAAGCCACTTAAAGGCATGGCTAAGAACAAATAATGAGATTATAAGTTACAAAGGGTAGAGTTTCATAATGGGTACAGTTTTCTAGAAACGACTAAGTGTCAAGTTTGCAATCTGGTCACCAACACAACATACACGAAAAACACCCTACATATATTAGCTATGATTAGAATAAGGCTAATAAATGAGCTATGCTGATACATTTGCTAATCAGATCCTCTACATGATCCTAGTAGAATGTAAAGTTTTAAAACTCTGAGATGTTGTTATGAATCGATGGTCATCTGTACATATCGAGTGTCTAACCTAGGAGTTAGCAGCTTAAAGCAGGCAGCTGTATTAAGTGAACTTCAAAGGATATCTTTCTTAGAAATCCAGCACACTGCCTTGTCTTTTGACAAAAGTTTAATCTGCAAAAATGCAAAAGGTTTCAAATAGATTTTACTGCGCTTCAGTGTTTATGTGTTATCACTTTATTCCATGTAGTTTAACATTTACCCAAAAAGGTGAGGTAAAAAGTGAATGTAACATGGTAACTGTCACACAAATACACGTATAGTCTAGATGTTGATGCTCTTACTTAGTCAATCTCCTTGAAAACAGAAAAGTGAAAAATTAAAAGAAAATGCAATGGTCCTTATCTCTACATTTAAAAAATACCGGTGAAATGGGTGAATATTATTTAACCCATAATTACTTATAAGGCAAGTATTGTCCTTCAAAACGCCCCAAAAAATTCAAACAAATAATTGATCCTTTTTAAGTTGCTGGCACTAATTTTTTGATAGAATTTCCTGAGTTTCTGGTTTTGAAAGTGAAGAAAAAAAAATACTTACTCTGTCTCCACAACCAGCTTGATTTCAGGAGCGCCATAATCCTCAGATGTCGTCCTTGTTATTAGTTTGCTTTGATAAAACAGGAAAAAGTTCTTTGAGGCGTTTGCTTATGTTTAAGTGACTGTATGATCCCACGGCTGTTCTCGGAGGCCTTTGCCTGGCTTTATATTGCCTCTGTCCTGCAGATATTGAGGAATTGGTAGATTAATCTGGCTCTCACCAGGCCTGACACTGATTCAGAGGATCATTCTGGATTAGGAGACCACGCCCTCTCACCCTCTCTCAACCCCCATCACTCTTTCTGAACTGATTTCTCTTGCACTGTGGGCCACACATTGTTTAAGGTTGAACGCTCTTATTACACGCTCATAAACTAAACTCATTCCACTGATTCATCAGCACATGTATGACATACTTTTACAATTTAATCCCTGTCCTAAAATAGCATTCAGGGGATTAGTCCAATATTACCCAGGTCAGTTCTGCGAGTCTTCTCAGAATCTCTGCAGGTGATGCATTATGACATCATTTCCCTTTAATAGCCTATAGAAAGTTCATGAAACACTTGGCAATTACTGTTGATGAACAGTTTTGAAACACTGCATGAAAATTTTAATATAAATTTTAATATATAAGATCATTATTATTATTATTATTAATAATAATAATAATAATACACTAAGCTGCTGGTGTTAAGGGTTAATGGTTTACTGCAGCAGGCCTCTCGGTCTTTAAGGTTAAACAAAATGATGTAGCCACCGGTAAAATGGTAGAGAAGTCAAAGAAGTGGTTCTGTTTCTTTAGTAGTTGCTATTTGACATCCAGGGCATGACTTCTCTTGTAAAAATTTCAATCACAGTGGGGAATGTGGAGAATCTTGACTGCTGCCTCTCATAATTCCCAGCAGGCGTCTTTATTTGAAAGCTCAGCTCACAGCAGTCAGAAGACGTATATGTGCTGCTGTTGTGTTTGATGAACAGAATCCTCTCTCTGATTGTCAAATTTTTCATTTTAATATATTTTTCTTATCTAAAGCTTTTTTTCCCCTCTAACCGATGCTTCTCTTGGTCCCTTCACATAACTCATGCTGTGTTATTTAAGAGTTGAACCCCTGATATCAGTTAGAATCTGACATTTTTCAGTAGCCACTTTCCATCATGTTTGTCATAGAAAATTTTAATTTACACCCAAAATGTTAGTATTTAATACTTAGTCTAAAACATATACATAACTCAGTCAGACATCTTTTTTTTTGCCCAGTATACCCACTATTACTCTTGTGCACATCTCCAGTTCATCTGAACCTCCTTCGCTCATGGTCACTACAAATGAAAACAATTAGGTCTTCAGCTCTGCTACCTTTTTGTCAGTGCCACTGTCTTCTATAACTATACATCATAGCGGGTCCCACTTTCATCCTGCTGTTCTTCTGCCACACCAGCAAAAGTGAGAGGTGAGTCAATATTGGCGGATGAACCACAATAATACTGATGTCACCTCGCAAGTGAGTGAGGAAATACAGATCCCACTGTGTAGGGGAGAGAAGCCAGTTTGGTATCACTGCCAGGATTAAATGGCATAGCTTTTGATTGTGTGCATTCAAAAAATTATTTTAAAAAGTAATAAAGACTAAAGTAAACTACTTAAGTGAGACATTGTAGGCAAAACTTTTTTTTTAACGCATTCGAATTTGAACATTTCTTCTTTAGAAGAAAATAAATGCAAAGAATGCAAATTTACAAATCTCATGATGATTTATGTATTTGATGGTAACTGGAGTTTGTAATTGAAGTTTATGAAGTTCATGAGCACTCGCCTGCACCTGGAATTTAGAGCCTGATAAATGTGAACATTTATTGATGAAAACATGGCAAAATGACCTTTTCTGGCTTTGCTATATTTTTGATCCTGTGTGGATTTGAGAAAATCCAAAACAAATTCAAACTTGTGAACCCAATTCTATTTTTTTTTAAATCATTAAAGATTTATGCACAGAGGAATCCTTAAAAGCCCCAAATTACCATGACATTCGTGCCCATGATGAAAGTAAACTTCTGCTGATAATGATGTATACTTTATTAATCCCCATAGGGGGATTTCTCTCTGCATTTAACCCGTTCACTCTGTGAAGCTGTGGGCCGCCATCAACCCAGTGTCCAGTGAGCAGTGTGTAGGGACATACCTTGCTCAGGGGTACCTTCGGGGTAGCCGTTCGGTAGATTTGAACCACCGACCTTTCGATCATGGGGCAAACACTCTACCTACTGAGCTATCTCCTACTGATTTCACTGAGCAAATGTGTTACATGTTTCTCCTCTGCAAAGAGGACAACATAAAAGCTATTTAAAAGTAAATTATGACATATAAATCAGTAAAGTAACAATAAACACTACATATTACTCCTCCAGGATCCCCGAATAAAGAGTGCAACAGTGTGACTTACTCACAAATTGGTCCAAATCGTTTTACCAACTGTAAACACAGTTTGTTTCTCCCAAACTCTGCATAAATTGGAGGAAATACTGCTGCTGCTTGTGTATGGATATGGCTGAATTATAATCATGGCTATATGAAATATTTACTGTTAGGAGATGTGATATGAACCCCGGAGTTGTGATCTGAATGTAGCACAAATGTGGCAAACCAAAGAGAGACGGAGAGAGAGGGACACTGTGTTTGTTGGCTGCTTTGATTCTGCTGTCGTGCAACTCCCACAGCTGCTCTCAGCAGACAGACGGCTCACTCACTACTCTGTGGGTCAACAAAACTTTTGGATATCTCTGTAACTCATTGGCCGTTGTCGCACAGTTGCATTATTTGAGCTCATGGGTGGACTTTGGACAGATTCATATGCAACAACTCCCAGCAGAAAGAGAAAACACCACAGATTTTGTATCCATTTAGAAGCATGGTGGTCTCGGAAGTAACATAAGGGAGAAGAGTCTGGGGCTATGCTAGCAGGTGTTTGATTTTATAGTTAAGGTTATTATAAATTTTACTGGAAAAGGGAGGAGACTGACAGTGAGAGAACATTTATAGAGTTGGAGAAGTCAACATCCTCCTGGGTAAATCCATAAATGGCTAAATAAAGCTTCATAGGAATACAGATACGAGTTGAAGTTTTATTTGAAGTCCAAATCAATGTGAGGGACCGTCAGTCTCCACTGAGACAAAGTTAAATATCAATTAAAACTAAACATTTGTACCAAGTGTTTTATTTATTTATTTAATATTTACCAAATACATAAAGTACATAAAGCCATGTACATTACGGCCTCTCAGTCTTAAACTGCTGCATATGAGCTGATGGATCAGATTAAAAGCTCTAATTTTCTTATTGCTGAGGATCTTCTGGGGGGCAAAGTATTTTCCAGATGGCCTATAGCCTGCTTTTGTCTTACTTACTTGCTTACTTACTTACTGTGAAATTGTGTATAATTTTATTTAAAAAAAAAGATGTACCTTTTTAGTTTTGAATGATTAAAAGCTCTACTTTCGGGCCAAAAACAAACTACCTTATTACTGAAATGGGTCGGTTCACTTATGAAAGAAAAAAGACAAATATGTCTATGCAGTGTTTGCTGCTTTTAGAAGTAATATAGCAAAAGAAAAATATGGGAGCTCAGTAAGTGCCTTTTGTCAATAATGAATGAGTAATAGTGATCACTGCGACGACTTATTCATCCATTTGCCCTTTTTTCTTAATTAAGGATACTCCATCATGTTCTTTTTGGAAAACAGCAAACTGCTGTATTGCTATTTTTTTAAAGCTGTCATTTGGCATGATGATGATAACATTCAATCTTGTAGGGAAGGAAACACTCAAATAGATTCAGCTTGAAATGCATGTTTTTGAACTGTGTACAGAAAACCAAAGAAACCAACAGAGCCACAGAGACGAAATTCAGGCGCTTAAAGGCCCACGCACCCAGTGGAGTATTGTGCTGTTACACTGCATAGTGATACTTTTTTTTTTTTTCAGTTTTTCTACAGAACGAGTCTTTTAGATTTACATTGTAATAGCCTGATGTTCTAAATGCAGGGCTTTCACCTGCATGGAGCATTTTCACATTCTTACATTGGTGCATTTATCTTGAGGAGCCAAACACTTCTTCATCCACTGCTTTTTAATGTTGAAGCTTTCATACATGAGCCTCTTTGTCACATATCCTTTGGGCCTGTATTAGAAAAAGAGCCCAGGGTGAACTCAAACCCAGCTGGATTAATTTCTTTCAGGCCACAGGAGCCCACAAGACTTCATGGCTGCCATCTGGTGGCAACATTATGTAGGACTATTAACTCCAGTTATACTGGCATATTCATGTTGTAGGTGATATACTAAATTAAGAAAAAAGCAAAAATTAACTCAAAAATGATTAAAATACACATGGCTTTAATTCCTTTGTCTGTACAGTTTATATTACAGTTGGAGAGATAAAGATATATGAGGTTTTCTTTCGTCTGCGCAGAAATAATGGGTAGGATGGTTTGCAAGATAATAATAATAATAATAATAATAATAATAATAATAATAATTATTATTATTATTATTATTATTATTATTATTATTATTCAGTTAATTCTTAGCTTCAATTCTTAGCTCCGTTCCGTTTTAAAATAAAATACTCCAGTATGAAGACGAGAGAAAAAAACAAAACAAAACAGACATTTAAACCACGTAACTTCCGGTAGAGTAGGCGTGGTTTAAGCTGTCAACTAACCGAAGAACAACAAAAACAAACAGACCGCAGACG
>VUQR01036377.1:4510-34742 GCA_015108515.1 Hemichromis elongatus
AGAAAGAACATTTCAAGCAGCATCCATTATTGATGACTCTAAAAATGTTAGTGCTCAGTTCAGTGGACATTTATTTATTTTCTCCATCAGAACATTTCCAGATAGACAGAGTCCCATCAATTTTAGATAAGACTCCAAACAGTCATTCTTGGGCAGTCAATTACAACAGTGTCCATGTAAAAGTCATTCAGAGGACCTTAAACTGCATTCGCTCTGCGGTAGCTTCGGTGAGGATCCCACCGCGATGAATGCTTTGTTCCTCGGGATTCACGGTGTGGCACAATTACCAGAGGAGAAGGAACATATCATTGGCGGTTTAACCGGTCACAACTCATTGTTTTTGCTTTTATTTGAAGTGCGTGTTTTGAGGCCAATGTTCGACAGTGCAAATTCAGGGCACCATGTTTGCAGATTGAGCCGTTTGGAGCAGATGGGTCAACAGAGCGAGCGCGGCGCTTACAGTTGAGCAACTGCGTGTAAGCAGGTTTCTAGAGCAACAGTTAAAAGGCAGTGTGTGAGAAACTTATCTTGCCACCCTGGTTAAACCCAAGGCACTTTTCTTCATGCACACAAAAACTTTTGAGTGTGAAGCACATGGCTTTTTCCTTTTCATGTCACAGGAGTACCCAGACTTTGCACTATCGAGTCCTCTGAGTCCTTTTCAGAATCATTTAATGGCATGTAATAATTAAAAAAAAAGTCAGTATTGTTATCTGTTGAGAATTTGACAGTTTGTGATTTTTTTTTTTTATTTCTTCACTATTGTGGTTTATAGATTTTTTTTTATTCTTGTTATTATTATTTGTTTGTGGCAGTCTCTTATCTCATAAAATGTCAAAAGAATTGCATGATAATAAAGAGAAGACCACAGGTACATCTTTGTTTTGAAAGCAGCTGGATGTGTGTACCCGCCCCCAGCAGTCACCGAGACCTTTCGGTGTCTTGAGGGATATCTGGTATCTAGCTCCTTATTTTTGGATTGTACTGTATTCTTTTAAGTTGATCTCACATACTGCTTTATCGATTTTAGTCTTGTGATCTTTTTACTACATATGAAGTATGTCTCTTTAATTATTAATACATTTTCACAATGGTTAAATATATTTGTGTAAATAGTACTTTCAGTATGAAAGATGACTATTTTGTAATGTTTAAGAAAAGATATTACCCTAGTTTTTAATGCCCTGATATGTAAATATGAATTATATGCGTACAAGTGTACATACAAAGGCCGAGGATGCTATGCCCATCTTTTTTTTTTCTTTTTTGTTTTGGTTGGTTTGTTCTCTGCATGTGTCTCTATGTGGTAAATGATAATCTATCCTGCGCTGTGTTGTGTAATAATGTCTGACTTTCCTCACTGCTGCCTGTTGCATGCAGACGCATGGGAACTACCTGTGTATCCCTACTGGTGATGGGGGAAAATGTCAAGTCTTAAAATAGGTCTTTTATATCACAGAGAGAGAGAGAGAGGCTGGTTTAAAATATGAACAGTCCCTGAATAACCACAGACTGTTGAGCAAGTTGATTTAAAAAAAAAATGTGTGGAAAAATAAATGTGCATTGAATATTTTTGTGATTATTCTTTTCTGTTACTGGTTAACAAAGCTCTGTGGAAGAGTTTGGGGGTCTAGTTGGGGGATTGACGTACAATCATAGATCTGCATTGTGCATCTAAGAAATACATTTGTAGCAGCAAATATATATATAAATATATATATTAAAAAAAAGGATGTTTCATTTTTTTTTCATGTGAAGACCTGAAACATTATTTCATTT
Source organism: Hemichromis elongatus (assembly GCA_015108515.1). NCBI lineage: Eukaryota > Metazoa > Chordata > Actinopteri > Cichliformes > Cichlidae > Hemichromis > Hemichromis elongatus. Next base: position 6,290 of record VUQR01036377.1, read on the forward strand.
TTTTATGTTTTCATTTTTGGTGTTCATTTGCACTGATATCTGAAAAATAAAGGACTAAAATGCATGACCTAGTATGAATGTGTTCCTCTCTTTCCAATTTAACAGCCAGAAATCAAGTGAAGGCCACGCCTCCAAACACACTACTTCTTATCTATACATGTTCCCCCCCATTCTACAAGCTGTTCATTCTCATTTACGCTCTAAACTTTTTAATTTAAACGTTCAGTTATTTCTTATCGTATCTTAACCCAACCTGCATGTCTTTGGACTGTGGGAAGGCACATGTAGGCACAGGGAGCGCACGCAAACTCTACAGAAAGGCCCACATCACGCCGCAGCACTAACCACTCCTCCACTGTGCCATCCGACACATGCCATGTTTGATTTTACCTACTAAAATTTCTCTCTTTAATCAAGTTTTATTTAATAAGGCATTCCAGGATCATAAAAAGATGACTTTTTTAGCCAAAATCAGACATAACCACATGTTTTTAAGGCTGCGTCAGGCTGATTAGATTTAGCCCAGATGTTGCGATCAGCCTAGTTCTTGTGAGCAGTCACTTTTACACAACCAGCAGGGACACTGAAGAATTATTGCAGCCCAATATCAAACTAAGTTTTAACATTAAAGCACAGTATTATTTGAAGCCAATGACATCAAAGCCAAACAGCGCCGTGTGCAATCAAAGAGCCTGGTCTATTAAAAGAGAGCGAGAGGATGTCCTGTGATTGCCCCGAAACCTCTGCTTCTGAGTTGGCTGCTGTTCACTGCATTGCCAAGTCTTTAACAAAGGCAGGAAAGACACTGAAAGAAGGGAGGACACGTGAAGGTCACCAGATGCACACTGGTGCCCGAGGACGTGCCCTTCACAAATGGAACGTATATCTTTTATTTAAAACCTATAATAGATTTCTTTGTGAGGTCTTTGCAAAATGTTAATTCTTGTTTCCCATCTGGAAAATTGTCCATTTAGCGATAGCTTGCTTGACTTGAGAAAAACAGCCTGTAGCGTGAGATTTCCAAAAGGTGAGGACAAGTTCAAGCTAAACTTCCCCTGCACCGTCTGAATATGAAGTCCAGTGAGTGAACAGACAGCTTTTTGTCTGCAGTGCACTTTTGAAATTGCAGCACAGTTCCTCAGCCCTGACTTCCCTTTTATTTAATCCTCCCCATGACTGACTGCACTCTCTTTAAACTCCCAGTAACCTTTCCCCTCAGTGAACTTCTCCATTTCAAGATTCTTATCAAGGCTGAACTACCAGTAACCTCTCGATTTCCTCTGATTGCCGGAGCAGCGGCAAGCTTAAAGCAGGCGGCTGCGAGTTTAAGCTGAGGTCAAGGTGTAAAACTTGACAATCGACTGTTTGTCTGTGGCTTCGCTCTTTGATTTCCTGACCTCAGCGTGAGGCCAAAAGGATGTGAACGCTGCACATAAGGCCGCCAGCGACTCAACTGCAGGCCAAGGATTCGGAAGTCCCACGACAGACGTTTTCATAGTTACGAGATGTCCAGAAATTATTTCCTGGCATTACAGATGCTTAGTCTCTGACAAACAACTTAATGACTGCACTTAACGTGCTCGGCCAAGGGTTTATCTACATGGGAACTTGTTCGAAACACCAAGCCTGATGACTTTAGTGTAAATGAGATGCTTTCCTCTTTATGTGCTTTGTTTATTCACATGGAGGCCTTACAGAGCTAACACTTGTCACCGGGCATCTTAGTGATGGGTGTGATAAATACGCTCACAGATGTTTCGTCGCCCTCTTCTTAGCAAAGCCTTTGAACTTTGAGCATGTGATTTGACCTCAAATGTTATGTAAACATACGCATGCGTGGGTGCACACACACACACACACACAAACACTCTGTGTCACACACACATTTTAATTAGCATTTTATGGGTCTCATGACCCCATTTGGAGTGTCATTAAAGTAGAATATATAAAGAAAAGGCAGATATGCCTCACAGATAGCAGTGAAACCGTTTCTTTACTTTGCCTTGAGGTGATGCTTCACCAGCGGCTGAATGAGCAGAGCCACGAGTCAGACAGCAAAAGGATTGAAGCAAAACACCTGGGAAAAAAAAAGGTCCCATCGTTTGATTTCACAACCTTATACTACCCCTCCCTCCCCGAGGCTTTTGAAGATGTACCTCTTTGTGAAGTCTTTTCCTTAACCCGCCACCCCCACCCCGCAAGGTCATGACCTCTTGCCTCACCTCCCTCGACCTGACCTGGCTGATCCCGTTTCCCGAGACAGGATCAACTGTTGGCCCCGCAGCTGTAGCTCCCCCTCCCCTCTCTTCCTCCCCCCCGACACCTCCTCTGCACACATATGCACTCAAACCACAAACCACATCTCCCTGCTTCCGCTCCCCAGCAATACACTCAGGCCACTCTGACAATCTCTCATGTAAATATGACAAGTGGCGGCATGGCTCAAGCCCTTTCTTTTCTTTTGGGCTTGATAGCCTCTTGACCCTCGCTGTTTCCCATGGCCTCCCAGTCCTCATACATGATGTGGTAATTATTCACGAATGACTAACGGTCCAAATGTGCAGAGAGGCTGCAGAGTGGGTGAACGCTGCAAGTGAAAATACAGCAGCTCTGATCAGTGGTAGCAGTTTTATAAAGCTTTCTTACTTATGTCCATGTGCAAGCCTGTAAACAGGCCCAATGTAATATTCATGATGAGTGAGAGTCCCTGTAGTCCACAGAGCAGGCTGTCAGCTTGAGGGATCTTGGCTGACACTAAAAGAACATGGATGGTATTTGCCATGTCAGATAAGCACAAGGGTAAATGTTTTACAAACTGGCTAGGGAGAGCTAGCAGTGTCAGTCTCCTGTCTGCCGGCGTCTCGTATTGCTTCTGATTGTCTCAGAAAGTTTCACTTTTCAAAGAAGTTCTCGCTTACACATCCTGAGATTTTTGATTAGCAACGACGGGAGCAAGCCTGTTTTCACAGGCGATTAAGCTCGCTCTCGATCTGACTGATCTTAATTTTTTCAGTTCGAAATCGAGTGACGGCAAACAATGAACCGCCATCTCTTTATTTTCCAACTGTCTCGTGTGAACAGTGTCATCTTCGAGAAACATTTTTACCGCTAATTTCCTGTATGAATCGTGACACTGTGGTTGATGTGCAGGGTTACGAACTTTTCAAGTAAACATCTCTGAAAATCCCCGGTACAGTGAGAAAGGGCGGTTTAGTGTCAACCAGTCGGGCTAAGTCCAGCTTGGGATGTGAACTTTGCAGACTGAGCTAAAGTCCATTTAGGATGAAGTGCCAAACTTAACTCTGTTAAATTAGCATTCTAATATTCAACTCAGTGTGAAGTCATAGAGGGGGAAAACCAGTGAAGCTATGTCTGGCAGTCAGAGGGGATTTGGTTACATTTAGGAAAGTGAAGATGTCCTGTTAAGAGCACCTATTAGTTTGACAGCACAATACAATATTTAGAAGGGAAGATGATCCATAAGACACGAGGACGAACACCAGTTTATCTTTACATAGGAATATAATAGCTCCAGATTATGAATGCTGCCCCTGTACTCATGTGGCATGGCTCATATTTTAATTATTAACTTGTTTATTTAGTGTTGAGCGTTTTTTAGCCTGCCAGCATCAGGAGTTTACCGAAGACAAAGTCTTCATGTCGCTATGAAATTTTGCACAGACGTCTTCGTTCCACAGGAGATCAATCTTATTGACTGTGATCAACTTTTAACTCTAGGGCCACCAGCAGAAACTGAATTTATTCCCTTTTTCGTTTAAATATAACATTTGGCGTCATGGTTTCCAGGTTATGAATGACTAATGATCTTGACAATCCCGTGACTCTTCATTCATCACTGTGGTTCTCGAACTGGGCAGATGGAGCATAGATGTCCATTTTTGTAGGACATTTTAATTGTTAATAACTTCATTTGCTTAGGAATGTCTTGCTGCGTAGCTTCAAGCTGGGTGTTTTTGTCATGCTACTATTTAAAGACTGGATAAGTGAGGCGTGGAGCTGACAAAGAAACTGTCTAGAAACTTGCAGTTACATGGTAAAGCACACCTGTCTTCATCCGTCGTTTATATTTTAATGGGACGTTAATTTACAAGATTAAGATCATGTTATTTTGAATAAACCTTGAAGCTAGTAATTGAAACTACAAACCAGTCAGGAAAGAATTCACTGAACGTGGGAGCCAAAGGGTCGTGTTCCAATAGACTTTTGCAGAGCTGACTTGTCTTCATTCACAAAACTCGTCCCTTTCTATTATAAGCCAAGTTTAAGGCAGTGCCTCACTGGCATCCCTGTTCAGACCCAGCAGGTGTTCATCTTTTTAACAGATCAGATGTGACTGATAACATTTGGGGGACAGATTTAGAAACACATTACGCCAGCACAAACAGGGTTTTGGTGTAAAAATAAAAGATACTGTTGGCATTTACAAAGAGTGACAACAGAATATTGTGCACAAAATAAAGTGCACAAACTGATTTTCTAATGTTTGCAAGATGCAGTTTACTGCCAGCTGGGCTGGTAAATATATATTTTTTGTTTGAAATTGAAATTAAATGGCTGTCATCTATAAAACTAACCACACCTCTCAGTGCTGTTTGGGGACTACGCTCAGGCACTATTTTGCCAGGTTTATTAAATCTGGAGTTTTAAAGATCTGAAGCCGTTCTTCTAACTTTGATGCATTTGTGTCCATGAGATGGACAGAAAACGGGGTCATCATAAAGAGTGTGGTTAATTTTATTGCTTAGAACTGTTGTATCATCGTCTACATTATGAACTGCTTTTATTCTGGAAGGCACAGATTCAACAGGATGCTGGAAGCATCACTTACAGATACTGGTCCACTTTGACATGATAGCATCGACGCAGCTCAAGAAACCAGTTTGTGATTATTTAAAATTTGTAACCTAATTCAGGTACGCTGTGGTCCTTAAATGATGCCGATAATTTCATGTTTCTATGGTTTCTATGGTGAACATAATAAAATATTGTACGATCTGCATGAAATTCAACAACTTAACACTTGTCAAACTTGTAGTGCCAGTGCTATTTGTTTTAGTTTAACCTGTCAAGGACAAAAACATAAAGACAAATCTATATCAAGCCTTGTAATGTGAGTTTTCCTACTTTTATTTAAAGTTTGGAGTGACAGCTCTGTGGTGCGGTGGTTAGCACGGTTGCCTCACAGCAAGAAGATGCTGTGTTTGAATCCACCATGTGGCCGCGGCCTTTCTGTGTGGAGTTTGCACTGCTTCTCTGGCTTCCTCCTACAGTCCAAACACATGCAGTTAGTGAGATTGGCTTAACTGGTTATTCTAAATTACCTGTGAGTGTGAATGAAAACGGTTTTCTGTGTTGTCCCTTCGTGACACTGGCAACCTCTCCAGGGTGCACCCTGCCTCCCGCCCTCTGAGAACTGGGATAGGCAACCATGATAAGGACAGCTATGTGAATTTTGTCATAAAGTGGAGGGAAAAAAAGACGTGTCACACATGTGTTTACACGTTTTATGTTAACATGCCAAAAAATAAATGAACTTAAAATAATCACGCAAATGATATCTACACTAATAAAATGCTTTCTATTAGCATTGAGGATTTAGTTTATGTAATTTGCATTTGTTGGCTCAACTCAAAGTTGATTCATTATTAATTAAGTAGTTAAGTTGGTCCAACTCAGGTACATTAAGCTGAAATAACATAATTGCATAATGCTAAAATAAAGCAATTTAGTTACATAGAAATCCTTTCAGATATTTTTATGTGCATTTTTAGTGAGTGTCAGTCAATCGTGTGCACAAAGAAGATGATACTAAACAATTTTCATGAAATTTCTGTTAACAAGGTCGAGGTGAGCAGCAAAACACACACTAATGCTGCTTTTGCTAAGCTTTAAAAAAAAAAATAGTACTAAAATTGAAATATAGTTTATTTGGGAAGTGGTGAAGGCCCTGCCCATTAACTGGGAAAGACACCTAGAAAATGGCTGAAATCCTCCAAAATAACGATCTTGTCAGGATACCCGACATCGAGCCGCGACAGAGTTTAACTACTTCATTCTTTACGCTGTCATAAAATCAATGCTCCTGCTGCACTCCAAGCATCAAAAAAAGCAAAAGGAAAAACACAATCAGTGTTATTTTAAAATGAAACAAGCTTTGTGTTATTATTGCTGCGACTGCTCCTGAAAAAATGCACTGATATATCTCCTATATCATTCCCGTATCATATAGGAACATCTATGGTGGTTCATCCCAGTCGGTCTGTATTCTAATTTACTTAATAAGAAAATCAGATTCTTAGATCACTGTGGATCTTGCTTATTCCCTTAAATATATATATGGTCCTGCTTTAGTGTGAAGAAAAATGATGACTTATTGGTTTTTACAGCTTTGTGTTTTATGACGCTGTTGGGGAACAATAAGTCAGCAGTGTTGAAAACAACCACTGACGTTTGCTGCAGAGAAAACAAAGACCGGATTTGATTGATTTACTGATTGAGCATCTGCTTTCCTTTGCAGCTTCTGTAGATGCATTCTATTTTCTTTTCCACATTAGAGAATTTAACATATAAATCAGGTTTAACTGGATAGCTTGTATTAACAAATAAGCTTTTGAAACAAACAAAAGACGTTTGAGTATGATCGGAAGACCTGCACGCCTCGCAGTTATCTGTAATTTTATGCTTCTTTTTTCTTAAAGACGTTATGGACCATACTCATAAACTATTCAGACAGATTTATATATATATAGATAGACCTTAAACCAAATACTTCTTGGACACTGGCTCGTGTCTGCAACCCCTGAGGAAAATATACTGAAGAAAACCTGGCAGGTACAAAAGCAGAGTCAAGAGCAGCACATGGCCCATAACCATACAAGTATTTCAACATTTTGTTTCCAAAACATTGATACCATATAATGTGTATACAGAAAGTCTGCTTGAAGCCAACCCCACCTGGTCTGTTTGTAAAGGGTCTTACTTTAGCCACACATGAAGCACCACAGTTGGTTGGTTTGCTTAAAAGGCCAGATCCTGGGGTAAATGGGCACGAGTCAAAACATATTTAAGCATCACTTTTCTAGTTTTGTTTATTTTTATTATCTTTCAGGATCCCACGGAGCTGGTATACCCAGAACATTTGCTAAAATAAAGAAGCAAAACTGATAGCTGAAGCTGTTAAAAATCCTCATCGGTGCATTGGCGGAAGAACTCACTTCTTCTGCTCCTCTGATGTAAGTACAATAAGGTGCGACTGTTTTATTCAGCATGTGGGGTAAACCTTTATCCCCACATACTGATGCGGCAGGTTTGCCCAAAAGGCGAGTCTATGCCCCGGGGCTCGCCATGTTGTTGCATTTTCACATGTATTTGAAATGTAAATACATTTGAATCACAGTATTTGTCTCAGCAGTGGCTTCGATATTTACGTGACTCAAAAGTGAATCCATGTTGTATCTCTGTGACAAGATGCAAGAAAGTATCAACATTTTACTCCTTTATGAAGTCATTTATGTGATGGATGTGTATGCAAAGTGTAAAAGTTACAGTTAAAAAGCCAAATTGTCAATTAAATGCTCAGCAGTTCTTAAGGTGGTAGCACTGGCATCACTAGACAGGAGGGAAAATATTTCTGGATCTGTTCTCATGTAATTTGGATCAAACTTTAAATATGTTATTATAAAATGTTTGTTGAAGTCCAGATTAGACCGTATGTGCCCCATGAACTAACGTGAATGCTACACCCTTGTGTTAAAGGACAGTTGTAATGTACATATGTTGTTGCAGTTGTGTTAGATTACTGTATCGGGCAGAGAGAGGAGGAGGATTTTAAATGTCCTGGTGTGAGTGGAGCTATTATCATACAGCCCTCGGGCTCACTTTCGGGATCTGTTTTGATCTTCAACAAACAAGCAGACATCAGCTTGTCAGCCAAGGATCTATTCAGACTGCAGCGGCTTCTGTTTGACTTTGCCAATTGATTCATCAACTTATTTTCTGATTGGTTTCCTGACAGCTTCCCCGATTCTCTGACTGATAGCTCACTTTTTGCCTTGAGGTCAAACTGTGTGATGTGTCTGCTCAGACAAGAAGGCTGTTTTAAGAGGCTGCCCTGGGTGTTTAAGGTAACCTTCACACATTCTGTGGTGGTCAGTGAATATTTCAGCACACTGCACATAGAAGTATAAAATATTGATTAAGGCACGGTGCTGAAAAATGAAAACAGGCTCTGTGATTTATAATGCTACTTGATTTGGCAAGTGGAATCATTTTCATGTTTCATTCCTTTTTCCACATTTCTGCTGCTGCTGTGTGGGGCTGTTATTATGCAAGCTGGCGCTCCAAAAGGAGGATGTCGCCATCTGCTGGGAGAAAAGCTGAATAGCATGGGGTAAGAGCACAACTTCGTTTTGTTGTTATGACAAAATAATGTATTAATACTGTTACATATGACCATGTGTTTATGGATGTAAATTAAAATCAAACTCAGTTTCAGCTAAATCGCAGCTTTTGTTATGATGAAACTATAAAATGTACACTGATCAAATCCTGTTTACATCCTCAGTTCTGTTGCTGGATCCTTCTTCCAGTGCCATCATAAAGTTCTGACGATTCCCATTAATATTTATATGCACTAGTTAGATGACACAGTTCATGTTAACAAAGCATGCTGACAGCTACAGTTATAACTATTACAACAATGCTATTCCTGAACATCTAAAAGATGACCCAGTTCTGTGTGAGAGGACTGTTCTCTTCCATCTTGCACTGAATTAATAACAGCTGACAGACTTGAATGCCCAGCGTTTGGATGTTGGTGTTATTTTCTCCGTCTGAATAATTAGGACAGAATGTGGACAACTAAATTCAGTGCCTTACACTTGTAAGACCCCACGCTGGGGTTCACAAACTATGAAACATCATAGTTGTCATGAGCTTTGAAATGCTGCTGTGATAAGAGAAAATGATCATAGCTGTCCTTAGTAAATGAACAAACCTGGAATTTTGTCAGTCATCTTTAACCTGAAAAACAGCCCTTTTTTTATCCCTATCATCCTTTCATGGAAGTGGATGGCATTTTTGCTCCAGAATCCAGTGTGAAAACCTCGGGTGGGGAAATTTGACTGTTATATAATTGTAAAGTAGCACCTCGTTGAGGCCAAATAAATGCTCTCATCTTACAGGTGGTACGGATGAGGAGTAGAAGGTGAAAACTGGGCACCGAGCGTGAAGGCATACTGACGGGAAAGGTTTTTTTTTAATATACGAGAAGTAAAGTGAATCTATTACAAATACATCCCAGAAAACAACAAAAACAAGAGTCTGAGCCAAGGCAGACATTTCCATGTGAGGCATATACACACATATACATGTGTGTATATGCCTATATGTTGTCAATACAAACAATAAAGAGGAAACTAAAACACAAACAACTACTTGGTGCATCAAAAAAGGTGCTAAAGCTAAACAACAACAATGTGATTAAAATGAATCGCAATCATTTCCTCCAAAAGTCCCATTCGTGTTGTTCACCAGACCTGAGTAATCGATCCCAGCTCAGGCAACGAAGAGCAATGTTTTCATGCCTGCTGACGACTTGCGCTAGTCACTCTGCCATGGCGCCCGTAATGTCGCTGATTAAGGAGGGGACATCGTAGCATCTCCTTTTTATATCGCTTTGGTGAACGGTATATTGTGCATTTTGCTACTCCTGGTTTGAATTTAACAAAATTTCCCACTGAACCGGCCATGACCGTGGAGCAGAATGTCCTCCAGCAGCATTCTCAGAAGGTAAGCTGCCATATGATAACTTGGTGGCTAGCTAACTTTAGCTTAACTGTATTCCTACATAGTTTAGGAGCTCAAAAAACGCAGAGGGTGGGTAAATTAGGTCCTTGGTTGGTAGGGTTTGTTATAAGACGTCGTGCGTGACCCTTTTCTGAAGAACTGTTTGTAAAGCCCACATAACCGCATGTAAGCTGGGCCTTGCGTTACCCCGGGTCAATGCTTTATACAATATTTTGCTAGCCAGTATACGTGCTAATGTAGCCGTTAGCTAACCGTACCACGTAAAGTTAACTAAAACCCACCCGTCCTTTAAGCTGGGTTACGTTTAACAGATGCTAGCTATTCATATATTATAACATGATGCTCTGCATGATAATTGTAGCACTATGGCCTACCCGTGTCGTCAATTAAAATAATCATGGCTAAGTGACAGTGATATTCGAGGTTAGCTTGTCGATGTCTTCATAATAAGTTAGTCTTTGATTTCTCCGAGGTATTTAGCTGAAGTCTTCTGATAAGATAGCCCCCCGCCCCCACAAAAAAAGATAATGTTTATTTCGATCAAGTGCTTACTCCTTGTTTGTGTGAGCAAATGTTTCCTAGGTTACTCATCACATATCTGATACATTTGTTTACAAAGCATGTCCAACAGCGAAGGTGGAAACCCACCCGAGCAGCGATGCTTGGCACGGATTGAGTGTTCAGATTGCAAGCCAGGCGTGTGACAGTTCATAAGCGGGAAGGCAGATTATTATGTTACATTTGATCACACCGCTCTCGTTTTACCAAAGTGCATTACGATCCGCTGCTTAGACGCCTAGTTATGGGATTTAGTCCGTGGCCACCATGCCCAGTACCGCATAGCTCTGGTTACTTATGTAACCACTTGAGTGATGTTGCTTAATCATAGGTTAGATGTTTGCTCCGCTAGTCCAGAGAAAAAGAAATCATATTTTTACAAAAGTCTTATGTAATTGCAGCGATGCTTTACTACACTTCATACAGTCCAGTAGCTCTGCAGCGCAGGCCTGCTGCGTTCTACTAACTCAGCTCCCCAGCCTTTAAAACATGAGTAAGCACCATGAGGCATATGGTGGGCTCATTACACAAGTTACGGTTTTAGGCAAAGTAAATACTTCAGCCTCTGTAATGGCTCACACTTCACATTTTTCTGTTATTGAGCAGCCTGAACGTATTAGTGACTGACATCATACTACAACAACAGCCATTAAGATATATACTGTAGTGCACGATTTGTCTTGTGTTAATAAATATGTAGAGTTTCTGCTGATTCAGATCGCAGCATTCTGATTTGTTTTGAAAGCAGATCAGTGTGTTTTGGGATATTGTTGTAGTTAGTTGTGCTCCATCAACATGCAGGGTGTGGTGCTGGTTTTCATGTAGAGACCTGTAGATAGTGAGACGAGAATATTTCAAAGGTCTTTTTGTCCTGTCAGTACAATTTCTTTTCTTTTTTTCTTTTTTTTGGGGGGGGGGGGTGTTTTCTCTCCTTTTTCCCTTTTTTTGTTGCTTGTGCAGATATGTGCATGTGTGAGCAACTGTTCTTGTGGTTGTCTTGGCCCATATCTGTCACAGGTGTAACTTCTTTCACATATCTTATACTGGGCTACTTTTACATAGGTATCTTTAAAAAAAACAAAACAAAACAAAAACAAGGATTTTTAAAAGAATCACATTCATGTGAAGATGCAAAGGAACAATGTCAAGGGCGTACCAAAGCAACAGGTGGTGATGTAACTCTAACTTTGTAGAAATGTCGGCCAGTCAAAGCTTACCGGGAACAATGAAAAAACAAAAACGGTGCACAGTTGTGTCAAAAAAAGACAGGTACATAAGTTTCTGAGAATGCAAGACAAGAGCTTCATTTTCCTTGTCCGTATATAAACACAAAAATGAGAGTTTCAGAAAGTCTTTGCTCTGGGACAACCCTTTCACAAGCTCTGTTTTCATTAGCTTAAAATGCAGTTTGTGTGTTCAAAAGGTCAAAATCCATAGAGAAATCTCTCCATGTACAGCTGTTGTCTTTATGTTTGTGTCTGCATTAGTTATAACAGGATAGGTGCATGAGCCACTGCACTATGACTACCTTTGTATCAGACCTTTCTTTACCACTCACCATGGCTTACCATGAACGACAGGCTTGCAGTAACAGAAGCCATAGAGAAAAGCTGTCTTCACTGTGGTCTTACAAATATTGTTTAAATGTTATGACAACTGAAGCGGGTATGAGGAAGCATATGAACAGTTTCTGACTCACTTTTTATTTTAGACATTGGTCCTCACAAGTTAGTACTTGTTAAGCTTAAGTGAGATTAGTTGTTCTCTGTAGTCACAGGCCACAAGTCCGAGTATCACTTCCTTTAGAATGTTAATAGGAAACATGTATCTTGTTTTATAAAGGTTATTGCAGACTTGTTGTATATTCTGTTGCTGTAAGCTGTTAACTTTTCTTCGTTCTCAACATTGACTGAGTCTGCAAAAACATTTACTCTTGGGGGTTAACAGAAGCACAGGGAAAATCACATAACATCCATCAGAAACAGAAGTTAAGCCTCAAACCTTGTAGAGAAAACCCCTTAGAGCTGGAGGAAGTGAGTATCTGGTCTGATGATTTTTACTGAACAGTCTTAAAGCTTTCTTAGTCTCAAAAAGATCATGATCTTTCAAGGAAATTTGTGGTAATGATATTTATTACGACACAGAAAAGTCTCATTGGTGTTTGCAGCTTTCAGGCAGAAAATAAAGTGAGGGGAGTTTTCCATCCTCCTTTTCTAAGGAGCGACAGTCATTGATGACACACTATGTAATCTGCAGAGTGAATCTGTTGCTACAAGGTACCAGCAGCATTATAGACAATAGTAGTGACAGAGCATAGGTCAAATGTAGGTACACAAGTAGACTAGGTCGAGTTTGGAAACGTTTACATAAAAGTATAACGTAACCGGTTAACACTTTAAGATAAGAATAATTGGGTTCTTGTGGATGTCATGATATGGCACGGCCCTAGTTTTGACCATCATGAATTCTGATGATGATACATGTTCTTAGCAGGTAATAAACTCACATCTCTTGTTTTAATAATAGTTTAACGGAAGAAATAGCTTTGAAACAGTTACTATAAAATAAGTTAGGCCATTTTGTGTCCACATAAATGGAATCCTCATTGCTAAATTTTGCTGATCAGCTTGAATCACATTTGCACTGTTGTTTACACTTGAATTGTAAACTTTTTTTATCGGTATTTTAGATTTCATGTGAACATGCTGCAAGCAAAGATTAATTTGGTAGTCGGCTAATCTGCCAAATTTTCTTCAGTTTGATTATTTCAATAATTCTTATCTCTGCTTCCTGTGATCAAACGTCCTGTTCTAGGCTCCAGTACCTCACCTGCTCAGGTCTGCACACCCGTCAATATCACCCTGTTGTCCCACAGCAAATTAAAATAACCACTTCAGGAAACATATGAATTTGAATGTATTTTTAACATTCCTCAATGGGACCGTCAGAATAGAAATGAATAAAGTAAATACAAATTAAAGTGCTAGTAGTACTTAAAATAATAATGTGCAAATAGGAAACTAAAACGTCTTCTGTCCATAAGTTCAAATAAAGCTTCAAATTAAATCAAAAAGATTTTTTCCAGTCCAAAATAACAAGTTTCTACAGTTTACAGAAGATGCAGTAGATTCCTGATTGCAGCGGATATGCTCTGGAGAGATGATGTTCCCAGCTGCAGATAACCACGCTGAGCCATTTGAGAGGTGCATGAGCCTCTTAACAGGACAAACTCATCTATACACCTCTGCTTAATGCTAGGAAAACACAGCAATACAGAATGAGAAAAGACTGTTACCCATTCACATTTGACGTCACCGCTCCAGGGCGCTGGCGTTTGAAATGCTCGTGCACTGCAGTCATGAAAGCAAAGTTCCATTTGCACATTCTGCATTTAGCTGTTTGTTTTCTGTTAAATGCTTTCACATTTAAAATCTGTTTCCATTTTTCTCCATCCCCCTTTTTTGTTACGCATGCTATATTCTTCTTCGTTAGTACTGAGTGCAGTCTCGGCAGACGATTGAGGCGATACTGCCCCCGTAGCTTCCTGTAGTGTATTGCAGAATTATATGGTACTGGAGTTGTTGTCCTGGTTTGTTTACCTTTATTGAAAATGCACAGACCATGCAACAGCATATTTCAAAACACCCTCTGTATAAAAGCCCGGTGTATTTTATTTGATGGTGGTGTGCTGCTGCTTTGTGATATGCCATGCTCCCAGGCCTTTTTCACTGCTTTTTGTGTCGTAGCTGGAGCAACGCCAATAAAAGCGTTTAGAAATGTCATTTGCATAGATGGTGCACATCGTTGCCATGGATGTGTGTTGGGCATTTAGCTTATGGTGTGTGAAAATAACCTACAATAATGAGTCCTACACCATGAAAGACAAATTTGAACTAATTTTCTTGTCAGTTGCTTGTTCCACCTGTGAAAGCTACAGTCTATAGTCCTCTCAGTCAAGATGCGTGACTTCTGCCTCGAGATGTGCAAGTAAGTTTGCATCTGTATTAACAGTGGGTTTACTCAAGCATTTTATAGCAGATTAAGATCAAGTGTGTGATAAGGCCATGCAGTCCAGATGGGTTTGACATCATCCGCAAACCTGTTTACACGAATGCGCGTTGTCAGGGCTCTTCCACTAGATATTCAGATGTGTAGAGTAGTTTTTAACATTGTGATTGGACATTAAAGTGAACCTGTTGAGCTGATTCTTCTTTTCTCATCTGTACTATTGCAGTGGCTCATATTAGACAACAAATATTTCAAATAATGATGGCAGTATTTCAAATAATGATGGCAGTAAATGTAATACCTGTGAAACAGAAGCTCAGGCTTCATTTAAAACAGTGATTCCACACTATGCTTGAGCAGAATTCTCAGATATTATATTCGTTATATTTATATTCGTTGTTCATCTCTTAAAGACACGTACATGACCGATTTACTCATCATTTACTTGTTTGGAAAGTTCCCTCATGGCTAAGCAGCTAGCTGCTCTTTTCTCTATGGAGGGTGGGTTTAACTACTGTTGTGGCGGTCCTCAGTGTCACTCGGCTGTCTCAAGTCGTAGTTCTCACTGTTGCCCAAACACAAACTCTGCCATCTTGGACTGCAGATGGTGACAATCCTTGTTCTGCTCTGGAGACCTGCCATGAGCTTAGCTAAAGGCCATCTCTAACCTGAACCTACAGCAAGTCGAGAACTGGTGTTGCTACACTGTAGATCACTAAGCCTGCGGAGCGTTACAACGAGTACCGCCAACCACTGACACCCACAACAGTGAGGTTGAAGTAAACACATGGCAGGAGAAACTAATTCAAGTTGTTTATCATTTAAAAATGTACATGATATTAATTATTTCATAAACCACAGGTGCACTGCCTTGCAACAAACACAATCCAGTGCTGTAAGAAACATCACCTGATGTGGTCTAACACACACACCAAAGCTCCACCTGCTGTTGTTGTTTTCAAGAGGCAGACAGTTTTTTGTTTAGGGGCTGCAGCAAGGTCCAGTAGAAGATAAACAAGAATTGTTTTTGAACTGTGAATTTTGAAAAGCTACTGTAGTTGAGTTATAGAATTTTAAAATGTATATATAGTTAAGGAAATTAACATTATAGGCCCCTTTAAGGTGCTTTTTATTATTAACTGCTTTCAAGGCTAACTGTGCTAAGATGCTGTAGCTGAAGAACAATAACAGGATCCACTTAAATGTCCTGGCTGGAGCTTGGACAGCCTTCAACAACAATAATAATAATAGGGGGTTATTATTATTATTGTTATAATTATTGTTGTTTTTGTTGTTATAGCCTACCTAAATATTGTCCTGACTACAGTTGTTAGCTTCTTTTCACGTCAGAGAACTTGCTAATGTGAGGGAAAAGTGACTTTGGAGTGGCTGTGGTTGTTATTGATTATTATCAATGTTCAGTTAAAAACTTTTTTTCTTTAATTGGGCTGGGCATTTTGTACCTATTATTGGACAGCAGAGTCGAGTACACGGGACTGTGAGACAGTGAATGGTAAGGGACAGAGTCAGAGCCATGCAGGCTTCCTGCGTATGGGTTACCTGCTCAATCAGGTGAGCCATAGGAACACTCAAGATAGTTATACACTCCTGATGATTTTAATCAGTCACTAAGTAACACTTTGGAAAGTTGGTACAATGTTTGTCGGTGCTTTCCCACGGGGAAGCTAATGAATAATTTATTATTAATCTGCCTTTCTTTTTCTTAATCATTTTATCCATGAAGTGATAGGGACACTGAAACATGCCTACTATAATTACCCAAAGACCATTATGATAAAAACATTAAATGATTCAACAACTTCCACAAAACATCGAGCCTTCCCGTATACCCTTAGATGGGATTGATTAACACGCGGTGCTTTTGTAAATCATCTAACTGCCCATACACGTTTGTTCATTCTTATGTGTTAGGAGTAAGATATTTATTGATTTAATGGAGTTGTTGGCTTTTTCATCCCAGGGAGGGGGGGGGGCAATGACCGGTTTGTTTGCTCTGTTCTGAATCCCCTGTTGATCCTTTTTGTCCTTCAACAGCACCAGCAGACACTACTGAACCAGTTGAGGGAGGTCACAGGCACCACAGATGTACAGCTGCTTCAGCAGGCCCTGCAGGTACATTATGAAACAGGCTAAAAACGGGAAAAGTCACATATCTTGTGTGTCTACAGTAGACAGTTTTTTTTTGTCAGTTTTCTGTCTCAAACTTAGGTTCAGTTTATTCACAAGGGACTGTTGACACAAGTTACCCTATGCAGCAATTTCTCCCAGTAAGGTTTTACTTTGTAAATGACTGTGGTTCAGGGGGTTGGGGTGCTCATCTTGTAACCGGAAGGTTGCCGGTTTGATCCCCCAGCTCTCTGTACTGGTCGTTGTGTCCTTGGGCAAGACACTTTACCCTACTGCCTACTGGTCTTGACCAGAAGCACCGATGGCGCGATGTGGCAGCCTGGCTTCTGTCAGTCTGCCCCAGGGCAGCTGTGGCTACAACTGTAGCCTCCACCAGGGTGTGAATGTGAGAGTGAATCAATAGTGGAATTGTAAAGCGCTTTGGTGCTTTGAAAAGCGCTATATTATTATTATTGTATTAAATGCAGAGTTTTAGAGGTTTGGTTTTGTTTATTTGTTTTTTGTTTTTGTTTTTTTTGGCTTGCACTTTGCACATGGTCCTCTCTAGTTTTTCATTGCAGCTAATGATTTTCTTTTAATTATATGGAGACATTAACCTAAAAACATACCACAAACATGTTGTTGTGCAGGTGAGTAATGGAGACCTGGG
Source organism: Hemichromis elongatus (assembly GCA_015108515.1). NCBI lineage: Eukaryota > Metazoa > Chordata > Actinopteri > Cichliformes > Cichlidae > Hemichromis > Hemichromis elongatus. Next base: position 23,481 of record VUQR01036377.1, read on the forward strand.
TGAAGCTGTGGCCTTTCTGACAGAGAAGAATGCCAAGGTTCCTCAACAAGATGAGACTACTTACTATCAGACGTCCCAGGTGGCCAGCGACAGATACATCAGCGTGGGCAGCCAGGCAGACACAAGTGAGTAGCTTGGTTCTAGTTTTGGTGCTGTTATAGTTTCAGAGTAGCGTGTCCACCTTCAACATCCACTGGCGCTACAAATAGACACATTCACTCCAACACTCACATAAAATAAGAGCTCACTAAGCTAATCAAGTATATTTGGCAACTTTTGGGAATTTTAGCATTTTGATGTGTTTGTAAACAATCCTGCGATTATTTTCAAATTTCAGTCACTGCTAACAAGCATCCCTTTCACATCTTGGGTTGCTTCATCACATGATTTGCTGAACAAGTTACTGCTGTTGCGGTCCTTCATGTCATTCAGCTTGTTTGTTTTTTCCCAGTGACTCATACCATGGCTGCACTGTCTCCAAGTCCATGTTCTAAGACTACAGTAGTCCTGAATAGCCCTGGAAATGAACTCTAACCAGACCCTGCACCAGGTGCAAGTGGTCTGTTTCCACTCCGACATGGAGCTGGAGAGCAATTTAATCACGAGTGACACTAGCTGCAGTCAACACCAGTGTGGTTGGGCTGTATCTGTGGAACTAGGGTTGTCACTGGATGGGTCGCTGGCTGATTCAGTTAGCAAAATCGAGCATTTCATGAATGTTGTTAACATATACTATAATATAAGAGAGCATACATTTGCCTCCTGCTATGTGATATAAGCATGTGTACATGTCACGATTAGATTTAAAGTGTGAAAAACTCTGTATTTTTGCCTTGTTGATGCAGACGTGATTGACCTGACTGGAGATGATAAAGATGACTTGCAGAGGGCTATTGCCCTCAGCTTGGAGGAGTCTAACCGGGCATTCAGGGAGACAGGCATCACTGACGAAGAGCAGGCCATCAGCAGGTATCAGTGACTGACAGCAGCTTTGACAGGAATCACTATTTTAAGAAATCCAGGCTTTACTTCACCCACATGGCCTCCATTTTTCCCCGGGTGTGATGAAAGTACTATACTTACTCTTGTATTGTGAACAACATGATCCCTGTTGTAATAAATAGAACTAGGTCAGTTCAAATAGTTGGTGTGTCAATGCAACATATGTTATCAGTCTAATAGTAAATAATTTATATCAGAGAGAAAATTCATTTGTTACACAACCTGTCTATATCTGCAGTGACTATTTGACCACTCTGAATAATCTAAGTTTATTTATTTATATAATTTTGGCCACCATCCAAAATGGTACATGATAGTCCACTACTATGTAATAAGTATGTGGAGGTTATTATGCCTTTTAAACCCCAGTCCAACTGAAACACAGTGGCCGTCAAGATAAGCCTTTCTGTCGTCCGACTGCGTTCACGTTCCTTGTCTTTTGAACTGGAGACTGTGTTCTGGGTGTTTTTAGCAGATGAGTAGAGTGAAAGAAATTTGACCTTTTCGGGAGATGCAGAGTAAATAACCAGCAGCAGGTGGTGTTAGTGACCCACAGACAAGTTCATTTCCTCTGTCTTGTTCTTATTTCCTTCCCGCTTTTCCAGAGTTTTGGAAGCCAGTATAGCAGAAAACAAAGCAAGTCTGAAGCGCACTCACACAGAGGTATGGAGCGACTCACCCAACCCGCACGACAGGAAGAGGATAGACAACTGCCCTGTGGGTCTGAAGAATGTCGGCAACACCTGCTGGTTCAGCGCGGTCATTCAGGTAGGCACACACAACTGGACACATGTACTTCCTGAGGGCTCAAAAGCAAGTGAACAGGATTGTTTAAAATTGGAAGCTTTTCATTTGTCAGCTGGACTCTTTGCTGTTTCTTTTACTGATATTTATTTACTTTTCTTTTTGCTAAAGGAAATTTATGAAGGCATTTGAGTTATTGGCCTTGACATTCCTTAATGCATCCCTGTAATTGTAATGAAGCAAATATCACTACTTTAATCTTCAGCAGTCAGCTTAAGGAGGAGTGAATAGAGAGTTAAAGAGTCTAAATCCTTAATGCTGGGTGCAAGAAAATGTCAACAACACCCAGCTTCTTCTATGCTGGGAATCTGAGTGGTAAAATGTGACCTAAGGTGAAATATGGTAGATCAACACTGGATACACTATCACATGGTGCTTGGCACCTGTCTTTGATATTACCCCTACCGTTGAGTATGAGGTGCTCCTTTAAGCTGACACCACTGCAATGAGAAGAACAGGAGTAAACAAGTTTCTCTTTCTAAATTCAAATTATGATAATGTTTTATGTTCAGCGTAAACACCAAAGATCTCCAGTTGACTCTGTTTTTAAAAAGAAACATATTTGAAATGGGTTTATTTTAAAAAAAAAAAAGGCCATTTAGAAAACGTCAACAAATTTGCTTCAAGCAATATTTATAGTTTTCATATTTGTAACGAGTCGCACCGGAGTCTGATGTGTCTTTTCTCACAGTATTGAATGGGGTGGCCACGTTAAAGCTTCTGGGTAATAACAGAGATTTGAAGCCATAATGTTTTGATCCATAATTTTAACTGAAGTTATTGTTTCCGTCTATTTGCTAATTGAATTTAACCAGTTTAAACCGGTTAAGAGTGCACAGTCAGCAGTATTGAGCTGAGAGGTGATTCCAGCAGCGAAGGGAAACGTGTCAGAGGAAGAGGAGGAAAAATAACTATGGATGAAATATGTCGCCTCTGATAGGCCAGGTTCTTCTCTGTATAATAATAATATATAAAACAAAACATGATTGTTTTATATATTTAACAACTTCTAGGCTGTGCCTCATTAATATTCGTCGTGTAATGTTTACTAGATTTATAAAAATTCTTATGGAGTAACTATTTTACGTGTGACAAATGCAAAAGACATTCATGGACAAATCATGTCATAGACCTGTACACTGACTGGCCACTTTATTAGGCGTACCTTGTTAATATTGAGTTAAAACTCCATTCGACTTCATGGCTTCTTTAATTCTTTGTGGTATATGTACAACTGTATGCTGTAAACAGTCCTCAGAGATTTTGGTGCATGTTGATATGACAGATTTTTTTTTATCAGAAATACGTACCTTCCTGTATGTAAGATTTCACTCATATTTCTTCATCTTTCTTCATCCTCAAGTCTCTGTTCAACCTGCTCGAGTTCCAGAGGCTGGTGCTCAATTACTCACCGCCAGCCAGAGTCCACGACCTGCCTCGTAATCAAAAGGTGAGAGCCCTGCCTCTTCTCACAGTTCCGACAGGGTAAAGCGAAGCACTGATTATTAAGTCTGTGCATGATGTCGTCGGAGGCTTTCAAGTTCAGTTGTCTGCCCAGCTTCATATCCCATTTATATAATAGCAGTGCCTCTACAGCCTGTCACAGCTAGCAGTGCTTTAGCTCTGAGGCTTTGACCTTCTTAGAAACATTTGCCATCATTCAGCAGCTGGCGATCGTGCCCTAAGGTCACTCCAGCTTATCATTTTGCCCCCTGATAGTTAACTTAACTGACTGCCAGCGAGCTGTAAGAAGTGCCGCACGGGCGTGAAACATTCAAAGTCTCGGTATTTATCTGCCAGGATAGAGATCAGCATGCAGAGCGGGTATGTTACGATTGATTCAGGAGTTTTTTTCAAATTAATTATTTTAAATTTGTCTTGTTACGCTTGCCAGTGTGCTAGCAGTGTAGTTCCCAGGATGTCTTCACACGTTTTCCTTACAGAGCTATCACCATAGGTTTAGTCACCTGTTGCTAAGCCGGTCTTAGCCTCGGCTCTAGAAGCGTGTTTTGGGGTGGTCAGGGTGGTAAACCCTGTGTCTTGTTGGCATTATGTCACTGGGTTGTCATTGCTGATGTTAAAGAAAAGGAACTCAAAGTCAAAATATATACTTTCTTTATTTAAAGATGGTATATATATTTTCTCTTGGCTGTGACTTATTATGAAAATATGGTTAAAGCTATAGTTATAAAGTAAAAAAAATTAAAATAATATGCAAGTACACAAACCTTCATGGTGACCACATGTCAGCCAGAGGGTGAAACACTAACTAACTAGTGGCATAGCAGCTAATTAGAGGTAATTGACAGATTACCAAAAAATTATTATTTGTCAAAAATAAACACGCATCAAAAGAAACAAGTTTGATTCACTTAATTGTTTAACATTGATTGTGTTTTTTGTCCAGGAGCACAGGAACCTGCCCTTCATGCAGGAGCTGAGGAACCTTTTCTCTCTCATGGTGGGCTCCAAGAGGAAATATGTAGATCCATCACGAGCTGTGGAAATCCTCAAAGATGCCTTTAAGTCGAGTGAGTCACAGCAGGTAAGCCTCTTTCTGTTACAACCTGCTTTGCAGAATAGCACTCCAGTCAAAAGACCTTTTTTGCAAGGAGGTCAGAGATTATGTTCTTAGTCCCGTGTTAGCCTCTCATACAGATCGAGTCAAAGACACTGCAAGCATTTTTCGGTTTTACGGCCCTGTGAAAAAGTATTTGCCTGGTTTGTTGTAAAATTGTCAAACTTACATGTTTCAGAGCATTAAACAACCTTTAATATGAACAAAGATAACCTGAGTGAATACAAAATACAGTTTTTACTACAGGGAAAAGGTTATATAAGTCTACCTGGCACTAAGTGAAAAAGTAATTGCCCTCTTTGTTATATCATGAATTAAATGTGGTTAACCACATTTTTGGACAGCTGAGTTTAAGCCATTTCTAAGGCTCTAGGACTCCAGTGAACCAGCCGTTATTCATAAACGGAGCCAATGTAGATCAGTGGTGAACCTTCTCACCTGCTTACCAAAATATAATTCTGTTTACTGATGAGAAAAAAGTTGAACTTTTCGGAAGGTTTGAGCTCTGTTACACCTGCAGAAATAATATAGTACTTCATGTGGAACAAACACCGTCTTACCAACAGAAAACATGGTTGTAGCAGTGTGATGTGTGAGACTGCTTTACCTGGACCAGGACATTCAGGACTTGCTGTAACTGACAGAACCATGAATTCTGCTCTTTACCAGAAAAATCTGAAAGAAAATGTCCAGTTATCAGTTTGTACCCTGAAGATTAAGCGTCCTTAGGTTATACAGCAGAAGAACGATCCATAACACACCTGCAATTGCAGCTCAAATAACACACAAAATTCAGTTTTTGCAGTGGCCTAGTCTGAGTCTGGGCTTAAATCCCATGAAGGTAGTGGACCACAACTCGTCCACAGCGATGTGAAAGATTTTTTGCCAGTCATCACAGACATTTGATTGCAGCTCTTGGGGTAAGGGGGGCACAACCATTTATTCGGTTTATGGGCAAAAACTTTACTTCACGCATCTTTCTTTCCCTCAATAATGAAATCATCCTTTAAAAAACACATTTTATGCTTCATCATTATCGTTTACTAATGTTAAAATTAGTTTAAGGATCTGAAATGTGTGAATGTGCTAAATATGTAAATAGAAATGACTTGGTGGAGTTATTCTCAGTTCCACTTTGCAGAGGCAGGCTATGGTTGACTAATCTTTGCTTGGGCGGGGTTAGCAGTCACACATCGGGCATTAGAGTTGGGCATCCAATCATCTTATTGGCTCCTATAAGCGATGCCAATGGCACCGTGCAGCAGAGGAGCCTGCCATTACGTTAGCACTAGTATCCTCCATACAGTAGTAGAAGAAATATCCTCCTCCTGTTGTCTCACATTTGACAGACGGATTAGTCTATGAATGATCTGCTGAGCATGCGCAAATACACCTGAGCTCCAAGTGTCCGTTATATGTGAAGCTCTGACAATAATGATAGTATAAATGTATTATAGCTTTAACTGAATCAGTGGGTAAAATGGAAAAAACAAAAAGATGTAACCTCCTTTATTTAGTGACTATTAACCTTCAAGCCTGCATCACCTCCTCTGGAGTCTGCCACAAGCGTTATGTTTGCCATTGATTAGCTCTTCTGTATGTTCATCCACTAGATGTGATACACACGCATAACATGTACAAAACTGTGCATCGGTTCTTCTTACATAGACATTGTTGCTAGGCCAGAGGTTAACTGAGGTCAGCCTTGTGGCCTATGTGCTCATCAGTCATGTCTCTTCTTTGTATTACTCAGACTGGATAGACATTAACCTGAATTACTAGATGACATTGATGTCTGCCAGAGAGTGCCCTCAAGGCATATGGGTTACCTTTAAAGTTCACCAGTTTGCGAGACTCTCCTCCACCTCTTATATCCAGAGTGCATGGCAGTGGATGATAGATGACACTCTTATTTGTTTACTCTTTATCTGTGCTTTGCTCAACAGCAGGATGTTAGTGAGTTCACCCACAAGCTGCTGGACTGGTTGGAGGATGCCTTCCAGATGAAGGCAGAAGAAGACAGGTAAGCCCAGCTGTACCTGGGTCCAGAGGTCGCTGTGAAAACAGTGGCTCATAGTCAGGCAGGTTGGCTTACTTGCTGATGTGATGTCAGGCTTGAACGACGAGTATTTTTGGGTGATATGATGGTCACTGTGTCAGCGTAGACTATTAGAGTCAGGTTCAGAGAGCTGAAAGGTACAGGATGAACAAAAATGCTGTCACAATGGTTCCCTTATCTCCCTCCCCAGAGTTCAAACAAACCGAGGTAAACAGCTATTTGTTGTTTAGCAAAGCAGCCATTTTTATTCCCAAACCAAATCATCAGATTTCTTCATGTGGGTTGTGTCATAATCAGACCGATTATCGTGTAATCTGATCCCGACGTTAGAATGTGACATTTTTAAAAGAGCACAATAATACTGTCCTTGTTTGCATGAAATATAAAGAAGTGAATCCTGTAACATTATCCTGATTTTTCCCCAGGGAGGGCGAGAAGCCAAAGAACCCAATGGTGGAGCTTTTTTATGGTCGTTTCCTTGCTGTGGGTGTCCACGAAGGTGAGACGAGGTGTTTAATCGAAACCAATAAAGAGGCGTACTTGGAGTATCACAGAGAAATACAGTGTTAGCAAAGTCTGATTGCAGCAGCCACAAAACAAAGCAAGTCCTTGCCCCTAGTAATGAAGGGTGACCTTGTCTTAATGAGATGTGATCCATGCAAAAGAGGAGAGTGTTTGCATTGATTGTGGAAGACCTCGACGGCTGATTGACATTGTGCTTATTACGCATGACAGTACTGGCCCAGAGCCACCAAAAGCTGGGCCCATGGACTCTGCTGCTCACAAAACGACCTTAATGCCTCGTCTGCATGTCCCCTAGCAGCTCCTCTCCTGCTCCACCCACTTCCTCACAGTGGCTACTGTGAGGAAGTGGGTGCTGAACAAGTAAAAATGTGCAGAATGTGTTGGGAGATCATATATGCTCTGCATCGTGGACGCTTCCCTAATAAAATTACATCCTCCACCAGAAGGCCATTAAAGCAAGTGACCCACCTGATCTAGGTTTACCTCCTGCTGCCTTACTGGATATTTCTTTAAAGCAATAGCTAAAAACATTTATGTGTTATAATTTAAATTATAGCACTCCATTAATAGAGTAAATTATTAAAATATGACCCATGGTTTGGAAGGAGCACCTATCTTTGAAAATACAGTATTGTAATGAAGTATCCATCTTTTATATACAGTTTGTGGTCTAGCTGTTTTACATTTTAATATAACTTTTTTTTTTTCTTTTAGATTTGTGTAATTTTTTTTTTTTTTTTCCAGTTTTAAAGTTTTAAGCTGTTTTCTGAAAGACCTGGTTCAGGAGCTGCACTGCGTTCTCACAAACACGTTTTCCTAACACTACGCTAATCGGCCACACTATTGATAACTACTAGTTAATAAGGACTCTAGTCAGGTCTAATACAACCCCTTTGTGGTATTTTAAAGAGAAGGATATAGCACCAAAAAGACAAAGCAAGTGAGTGAAATAGCAGATTTAAAAAAACAAAACCGGTCTAAACAGTGGCTGAGCCTGGCGTTTCTCCTCGCTGAAGAGGATCCTGTCTGTGATCCACAACAAAGGTGGAAATACAAAGCATTAAGAAAATAAAAGATTGACTTGCTTCCAGCTGTTCCCAGTACGGGGCCAGTATTTAGTATAAAAATGTGGACTGTTGCTTTCTGTAATTACAGAATAACACATGTAATCCCTGAAGTGATGTAATTATTGGAAGCTGATACAACTTTGAATCATGCAACCTGTAGCTCTTTCGGTTGCACTCATCTGTTCATGTCTGTTGTGTGTGTGCAATCCCACAGGTAAAAAATTTGAAAACACAGAGATGTTTGGACAGTACCCCTTGCAGGTCAATGGGTTCAAGGACCTACACGAGTGTCTTGAGGCAGCAATGATCGAGGGTGAGATCGAGTCCCTGCACTCAGCAGAGAATTCTGCCAGGTCTGGACAAGAAGTAAGTGCCAGAGCTCGCCGACGACACATTTAGATTGTTTTACAATCATAGAGTGTTTTATACATCACACAAAAAGCAAAGCAAATGTTCCTGCTTTTGGAACATTTGCTTTGCATGTATGCATCAACACACACACACATATATAATTTTCCATAATTCTGTTTGGCGTTTTCACCCATCGGTGGCACAAAGAAGGCAGTCAGGTTAAAAGTGTGAGATTATGTGCTGGATCCTCTCCAAAGGGCTGACCTCCTCGCCCTTATGTGACACCTGAACTATTTTGGGTTTGACCTCAGCTTAGCTGTAGCCTTCACTGCACTGTCCCAGAGCTGCTGAAAGCAGCTAATTATCAGGCCAGCAGGTTTGCAGATGAGTATGGCGCTCAGCCCTCTGGAAAAAACACATCAGCATTGGAAACGAGAGGACACTATGCCATTCACATCATACACGATAGCAGGGTTTCCCAGAGTACTTCACTTAGGAGAGGTGAGAAGTGCAAATTAACAAGAGTTTAGTTTGTAGAAGTAGCCAAACAGACCAAAGCTGACTTTAAGACATGAAGGAAAAAATTAACTCAGACACGAGAAAAACCTCTGAGACTGAGGTAAAACCAAGGTTTCTATTAAAGTCATTCAAATAACTAACCTTAAGATTAGTTGTAATGGGTCAGCATGGGGGGGTTCCAACCCACATTAATTTCTAACGGTGCATTCACACCGAACGCGGTACCAGCGGCAAAAGCGGCAGGTTTACATGTAAAGTCAATGGAGATGCGCGATCACCTGGGCCGGCTGTTTGTGCGGTCATTTCGCGCGATTTATGCGATGGAAAATCCGCGTGGCAGATTGTGTGGCGCATTTTTGTGCATTTATGCGAATCGCCTCTACCGCTCGAGTTGGAAAAATCTCAACTCGAGCGGCAAATCGCACCACGACAACCAATCAGGAGCCTGGTGATGCTCTGACCTAGGTCAAAGGGGCGGGTCCAGCCAAAGCCATTCATTCTTTATAAATCAAATTAAATCAGGACTTTATGAGTATCACTAGAAATATTATAAACAGTCGTCTCCATACCACAGTTTGCTATCAGTATCAGTATTTGCTATCAGTAACCCCCGACGGCATTCACTGTTAGCATACCACATCTATGTTATCAGTGTATAAACTGATAGTTTAGCATATATTAGCACAGATATCAATAAAGGACTACCGTATTAAACACTTTAACTAACCGCAGACAGATGGACAGGCGCTCTGCAGGTTGGATTGAGCGTCTGTAGCTGGTGTCTAGGTGGGCGATGCTTGGACCTACGTGGGACAGCAGCTCCTCAAACTGGGCGAGGGACAGACGGTGGTTCTGCTGAAAGCGGCTGACATCCAGACGCAGCTCCTGGAGCAAGTGGTGAAACTCACCAAACTGCTCACGCTTCTGGAGGACCTGATGGACCCCGATACGGCGAGGACGTCGTTTACGCCGCTGCTCTGCTCTTCACAGTAAATACAGAAGGGAGACTCTGCCATCCTGCTACATACCGTCTGGTACCACTTCCTCCCACATTCCGCGTGGAAAAATTGCATATTTTGCCGCGCGGTCAGTTCACGTTGGACACGCGAATGTGCAAGCGATCAGCTAGGAGCGATTTTGTGTTTTTTGCCGCTTCTACCGCGTTCGGTGTGAACACACCGTAACTCCAGAGCTCCAGCACATTTTCCTCCAACACAGTGCTTTACTTTACATCACAGTACGGCAAGCTAACCTATTTATTGCCAAGTATTTGAAACACAAAGTTACTACTCATCAGTTTGTTTTCCAGGACATTTCACATTATGAAAATGCATAACTTCATATCTAATACAGATCCAATATCTGATTTTACTGATTTTACAAATGAGAACATGACGTGTGAGCTTTAAATTTCCACTTTATCAAATGCTACTGAGTATCTGAGAGTCTGTATAAGATAGTTTTTGAAATAATGCCCTTACCAAAATTGGTCAACATCCAATTTTCTTACAGCACTGGTTCACAGAACTCCCTCCTGTGTTGACCTTTGAACTGTCAAGATTTGAGTTCAACCAAGCACTCGGACGTCCTGAGAAGATTCACAACAAGCTTGAGTTTCCCTCTATGCTCTACATGGATAGGTATCGTCATCAGGCCTTTTTTACCACCTCGTTGCCTCCATTAACCTCTAGTATATATGCGATCCTGAAGCTTCTGATGTGATATGCGTGCGTTGTCAGGTACATGGACAGGAACAGGGAAATAACCAGGATCAAGAGGGAGGAGATCAGACGGCTGAAAGAGCATCTGACACTCCTCCAACAGCGACTGGAGAGGTATGGCTTGTCCACTGATACCCCATTATTCAGCCAAGGTCAGCAGAACTTGCCAGACAGCCACAGTCATTTCTCACTCGCGCTGCACCCTTTCATCTTCTGCCCTTTCCACTTTGTTGCTCCGTCTGCAACTTCTCTGTTTTCCTCTCAGATACCTGAGTTATGGCTCAGGCCCCAAGAGGTTTCCTCTGGCAGATGTCCTCCAGTACGCCATGGAGTTTGCCTCCAGTAAACCAGTGTGTACCTCCCCAGTGGAAGACATTGACACATCAGCGCCCCCTGGTGGAACAACAGGACAACAACTGCCACCACCAAGGTAAGTTTTACAGAAAAATGACCTGAAGTTTGTGTCAGAGTTGCACAAAGAAGATCAACGAGTTTAAGATTAGATGCTGCAAAAAAAAAAAAAAAAAAAAGTGAAAAAAAAAAAGAAAAAAAAAAATTTTTAAAAAAAAAAAAAAAAGAAGACAACGTTCAGTTATGTTGAAATGTAGCTAGATAAACACTGGCTTTAAAGCTCAA
>VUQR01036378.1:18502-50440 GCA_015108515.1 Hemichromis elongatus
ACGAAGAACAAATAAATTGGTGAGTCGTGTAGCAGTGTGTAAGTGAGCGATATCTGAGCTGTGTGTGTGTGTGTGTGTGTGTGTGTGTGAGGTGGGGGTGTTGGAGAAGTGTTGGCCAGATTATAAGGCCTGCGTTGAGAGATGAGGGATGGCCAACTTGTAAACAAGTGACAAGCGTCCTGGATGACAATTCCTAATCCATCATAGTGCTGTCAGCGGTGACCGGCGAGGTGACGGACAGGACCCAGGAGAGGGGACAGCTGGTGCACGTCAGTCCACATCATAATTCGATTTTGCACATGAGCCGACACAGAAGAAGAGTCGGAAAGAAGAACTTTCTATCAGTTGCTTTCTTCTCTGTCGGCCATCTCACCTCCGTCTCATTCTTCATCGCTTTAAGGGTCTGAAATGATGTAGTGTTCACAATTATGGTGAGGAAAAAGTCATGCCATCGTTTTTGTAAAAGTTCCATGTGAGTTCAGCTGCAAATGTAACTACCCATGATTAGTTAATGGGATATAAAGTATATATTCATCTGAGATTGTAAAGTGAAAGAGTAGAAAAAAGCAAAATGATGAAGGTATGATTTCACGACTAATTACTGTGTCAAAAGAGCCCTGAGTTTAGTCAGGGTTTGCTGAGCTAATGTCAGCTGGCAGATAGTTAGCTTAAATAATGTTAGCTGGCAAAATATGAAAATAGGTTTTATAGAGGAAAACAGATTTAAGATGTTAGTGATACACAAATTTCCTACATGCTAGCTAGGTTGTGTCGTACGCGAGTCCACCGTGTCCATTTCATTTTTTGAAAAGGCAAAAAAATGCAGAAGTTGCATAAGTAGCAAGGGGAAATACATTTTTAAATAAGAAGGTGATAGTGAGCAGAAAACATATGTAGAACATTCCTGGGTTGGACTTTGTCAGAAACGATTAAGCTAGGCGGCTAATGCGTATTTACATGTAAATGTGATAATAATGTCTTTTTAAACCTTTTTCCGTAATTATTTTAGTTTTAAATAATTAAAAAATAAAATATTGCTTGGGCACCAGTTTATCTCACTGGGATCAGCAGGTTCCCATATTCCTTATGGCTGAGAGCGAGCGACTGGTCCGGTTTTGAATCCGACCTGCGACCCTTTGCTGTATGTCTTTCCATCTCTCTCTCTCCCTCTGCTGTCCTTTCATTCTTCACGACACTATCTAATAAATCCTGTAAAAGGCCAAAAAAGTGTTTAAAAGAAATAAAAAACCTCCTTCTGCTTTTTCTGCATGCGTATACACACACGTTTTGGAGAGGTAAAGCTTAAAATGGACACGGCGGACCGGCCTGTCTATTACACACTTTGCTTTGATATCGGGTTGGGCACTATGGTTTGTAACCAACAGTGAAGTTGTTTTGCCACTGTTATTTTGCTTATATTTGACTCTGAGCAGGTAGTGGGTGATGAGTTTAGCTGGTGGCAGGGGTCCCATAAACCATGCAATGGCTCTGCACTGACACAGACCTCTGTAAGGGGACTACTTTTTAATCCAGTGCACTAAGTAGAGGGGCATCAATGTTTGAACTTTCCTTGTATATAGGTTTATTTCTGCCACTCATATATCACAAAAATAAATCAAAAAAATATGAATATGAATCCTCTGTTGATTCAAATTTATATGATTAAGATGTCAATGACAGGCCTTGTTTGAGAGTCGACATGTTGATATAGTCATAGTGAGGGTCAGAAGTGAACGCTCTTTCAGGTATTAAGTAACACAATCACTGAGACAAATTATCAGCTACACTGTGTGATGTTAGTGTTGTGTTCAACTTGTTTCCTATGTCTATAAGTCTCTGAAAGCAGCAAAATGCTATTCATGTCATTTTCTCTAGTGAACTACTTCATTCAGAACAAAAGAAGCCTTAAAGCTTAGGAGTCATAATCTTTGTATAATAAAATTACCAACCAACTAACTTATAAAAAGAGACAGAGAGTAAGATCTTAAATAGACGGTAAGTGTTAAAAATAAATCTGCTAAAATGATTCACTTACTTATTTTAAAATAATCCATAAATTAATTTATTAAAAAATAGGCCAGTAGGTTCTCCAATATTTTTTGCAATTCTCATGACTTTTAAGAAAAAAGTTTTGAAAATACATTTTCAAAACTTGTTATATTAGGTCAGGTGTAAATCGAATCTAGACTCAGTTGAAATATAAGAGATATTTGAGCACAGGTGTAAGGAGGCCTATGAGTATTAATCTTTCTTTTTTGGCTGCTGGCGCGTTGATTTAGTTGCCCATGTTAGGTCAAGGCCGTCATTCTTTTCTTAAAGACTTTGCTTCCCTGCCAAACCAGGATTTCCGATTGAGGGGCCTCAATAAGAACTTTGATGTGGACGGCGTTGTAGAGGGTGAAGTGAAAGGCACTAGGGAGGGGGGCCACACAATGGCCCGACCTTCCTACTGCATCTGCACAGATCGCACTCTAAATGGTCACATTGATGCTGCTTCTTAGGCCTTCTCTGGGAGCCCTGATGGAGCCAACACTGGTGGACTGGGACACAGCAAAGCCTGGGCACCTGCCAAAAGACAGGGACAAATTGATTGAGACCAAGCTAGCTCCTACTGCATTTAACCCCAGCTCTCACCGGTTGGTCCTTTTAAAGCAACACATAAGAAAACAGAAAAAAAGAGCCTAAATGGAGCTGCTGCTAAAACATATCCCTCTTTAAATTTACTTTTCATTCTTTTTTCATTTCATTTTTTCTTTGTTATTATTGTTGCCTGCTGATTGTATTCACTTCTGTTTTTACTCTATTTGTTAATTTCTATTTGGTTACATTTTCACTCAATTACTGAAAAAGTTGGCCTTCAGTCTTTTTGGCTCAGTTTGCAGGGGCACTTGTGAATAAATACAAAGTTGGAAGAGACTGCTCGTATTGTGCCAGAGGCATTGTCACTCGTAATGATGAAGGTAAAATTAAAAATCCCTATAAACCCTGCTGTCTTTTACTTGAAAAACCAATTAAAAAGACTGAGTTGATTTGCCATCCACTAAAACTATGAAAGCCTCCATCCTGTTAGTGTAGTAGGATAATACAAAAAAGTCTGATGCATGCTTTACCACAATTATGTGTTTAATTCTTTAATGCAAGCAAAGTTCTGGTCATATGCTTTCATTTTATATCAGTATCAATAAATGCACTGCTTTCTTTCCACAGAGAGTCACAGTTTTCCACCCTCAGATGTCTCGCTAGTACACATAAGGTCACCACAAGACAAGAGTGGGAAGAATCGGGGAGCAAAAGGCAAAATGGTTTGTGTCGATTTAAGCAAGAGGGTAATAGGAGGAGTGGGAAAAAAATCAATAACAACATAAAATTGATTTAGTGTGTGTCATAAAACATAAGTAAGTGCTCTGAGATGGAGAAAACTGGAGTTTCAATTTAATCTGCGCAAAAGCTCCACTGTACAGATGAAGCGATGTCAAGAGGGAGAAAGATAGGAAGAGGCTAAAGGAGAGTGTGTGGGAAGAAAAAAAGAAAAGGAGGGAGGACAGAGTAGCTCACAAGATAGAGAGAGGAAGATACAATAAAATCTAAAAGACAGACACTTAATTGTCATATTAAAGACTCTTTCCAGTGCTCGGCAGAGTGGAAGGTTAGCTCCCATTCATCATCTCGCTAACAGCCGCCTGAATGAAATCACAATTAAAATCTGCTCAGTATTGTCCCTGGGACGTTTCGCAAGCATTAATTTTTTCCCATTGATTCTCTACCCCCCATAAATCAGAAATGTTGCAGTGCATGTAATGGTTTATGGAGACGGGATTATGGTGTTATGAAGCTAATGTAGCAGAACCGTCTCATTTACACACAGCCTCCCTGGCCAGCTTACAGGGGACGGAGTTATTACACTATTACACAGCCTATCACAAACACAACACACTGGCGCTGTTTAAACGATACGTTTTATTGGACAGTACTGTAGATTTACAGCGTTTATGATCATAACGGCATTGTGTTTGGAGGATTCTGTTCATTTGCAGCATTAAAGTGCAGTAAGAGAAGATTACAGCATTTTTTTGCAGAAACCAATGATTCTCCAAACATCTCAGAAAGATTATCCAAAGCCCAGATCAGTTCCTATATATAATTTGGCAGTATATGGTTCTATGGTGTAGACTTTTACATCCTTAAAAGACAAATCCAAACATTGAAGTTTACATTTTGCCATCTAGTCTTGGCTGTTTACAGAGACTGCAGTTCCTAAGTTGCCCACCTGAGGTTAAATCTAAGTGAAAGTAAAAAATAATAAAATAAATGAGAACATTATATGCAATAAAAGAAAATAAAAGGTGGAAGAAGACACAATAAAATAAAGATATAGTTTTACAGTAAGTAAATAAAAATAATTAAATACAATTCTCAACAGAAATCTCCCTCACAAGAGAGAAGCAGTGAAACTGCTAGCTAGCTAGCCGCATGCTAGGCGTAATCTCAGCTTATTTTAATCATTCAGCAGGGCTTCTTCACCATGTTTGCGGTGGGCTTTTGTTTTAAACTTCAAATATGTGATGTGTAATTAATATGTCTGTGCTCCACTCTTCGTTAGTGGTACTCTGGTGTTTCTTCTATGAACATGTTAGAGAATGGTTTTGCGCACTCTGCTAACAATGCTTGCTGGTTAGCTAATAACATAGCACACGTCCACCTTCTGTTTAAATTCTATTCAGTCTAAATGCTAAAATAAAGGATTCAATGCAAGGTCACAAGATGACTGTTGAAAGTACATCTTTTGGATATAGTTTAAGACAGAGCGTAGTCGTCAGTGGAAATAATGCACAACATTATTATTATTTTCAAGCATCTGTTCTTTGTCTGCAATCACTTTCTTGTCCAGTCATGCTTCCCTATTTTGCATAATAATTTAATCTGCCGTGAGCAGCAAACTGTCATTATGTATGTGTATGGGATTTTTTTTGTCATTACTGACAGGTGTCATGTCATGCAAAGCTAATTTGGTTCTGCAAATTATAATGTATTGTATTGTAGAACTTTTAGTTTGTGTTAATTGCATGCATAAATTTCCCACTCAGTTTGGACACTCAATAAATATTATACCATCTTTATCGTTTACAGCTGTGTGAGTGTGTGAACGCAACAGATTTGTCGCTGTGTTCCCAAAGCACACTGTTGTATTGTTGTTTTTTTAAAGGTTTGAGCCCATCAGCTCAGTGATCCCAGCAATCCAAAATCCATAACTATCATAGTTCATTCTGAGGGAGTTAGATGGAGAACGGAACCCAAACATCACATCATCAGATAAACTGGTCCTGACACCAGGTAAAGAGGGAGATGGATCATGTGCTGTAGCTTTTTGATGCTGGAGAAGTTTATCCCTCGATGATGCCCTTAATTCATAGCTAGAGCACCATCACCCCTTCCTCCTCCTGTCATCACCACCAGACATCTTTATACAGTGAACACACATATATACACGCGTACACATAGACACGCTTCGCTGCATTTCCAACAGTCCTAATCTTCAACGTCAACAGCTTAGGAGGACCAAATCATAGCAAGTACCTCTTCTCTAAAGCTAACCACTTCTACTAGATGAAGTGCATATGTCTGCTTTTGTGCAAAGGTGCCCTAACTGCAGTTTAACATTATCCTATAACAATAGAAATGATTTATACAAGCCGGCGTACAATGACCTTCTTTTGAATTTCAATATGAAGATGAAAAGCAGCAAGTCTCTTTGACAGGCTGCCTCACAACCAGTGACTACAAGTAAAAATGATGTATGTAAAGAGAAATATCCATAAGTGCCATGGCCTGCAGTCTTTCCCATACATGGCTTTTACCGAGCCTGGCGATATGTTGAGGGCACTGTATGCAACGACGTGAATGACAGCTTTACAGTGTGCATAAAACTTCTCTGAAGAGAGGCGCACGGTTATAGTGCCCGGTGTCTCCAGCTCTTAAGAAAACAGTATCAGGAAGCTTGTGGTAGTAATGTGCAGACTGGAGTTGGACACTTAGGGAATAAGTGCCATCTCAGCTCACATGTTCATTCTTTTACAAATTAGTGCTTTTACTGAGGATTTTAATGACTGAAATGATGTTTGTTTTACTTGTTTTTTCACTTATTAATGTAAACAGCCCTCAGTATAACACAATTTCCTCAGTATCTATGTAATCACAAGAACGATAGATCTTCATCAGAATTTAGCACTGTAAAACTTATGCAGGGTTAGCTGAACCAGCCAGAAGGTGCAGCAGGTGGGGAACTGGTTCCTGCACCAACATGGTAAGTTCTGCAAGGCAGTAGAGAAGAATGGGAACTACTGCTGCATTTCGGTTGCAGTTTTTGGGACTCACTGGAGAAGCAACTGTGAGACAAGGTGTGCCACATAAAAAAAAAAAAAAACAGGCTGCCTTGCCGGTAGGGAAGTATGCAACAGGATGGGAAATACAAATTCAACAAAAGAATAAAGCAAAAAAATTTGAAACCATACAAAAATGATTTACAAGATGGCACGAAACACAACATGTGTAGTGGTGGTGCTTCTTTCATCACTGCAATTAAGTTAAATGACTTTTTCTACACAGAGCGAATCTTGTTTCGCTTGAAACATCAGCTCTAACAATATCTAATGTAATGATGTAAATGATTAAAAAAAAATCTTGCTTGGTAAATGTAAAAAGGCAACGGTAAGTGGAATATAATTAAAGCCACTGAATTAACTCAGTAACATATGGTGACTTTTAAGCCTATCGGATTTATAAAAAGATGATTGAATTGCCTTCTAAGGAGGGAAAGAAAGATGTCACACTTTGAAAGACTCTACGTGTGTAATTATTGCTTCGAGCTGTTACAGAATCAGACTGGTTCAAAATCATAAGCCTATAATTTTTCATGTTTAACAAGGTATTCATTTCATAAATGGCATTCAAAAGTAACATGTTGTACCCCAGCAGGCCCATCAAACATCCGCATTTTCACTTTGTACTGACTGATCCTGGGACTACAGAATAATGAGGAGCCTGGAGAAATCTCAGGAGTAATGTAGAACTTGTACTGCAGATAAACAAATCATTTGCTCTAATGCGTACGTTATCTAAGTAATGATATGGCTGTGAATAATGTTATTTGACAACAATAAATGGCTACTTGATAAGAGGAATGGGGATTTACAGTGTCAGTGGGGACAAACATGATAGCAGTGAAATAAATGCATTCTAAAGCACAACGCTGTAATTCAATCTTTAGTGAAGATCTTTACGGTGCAGCCGGGGCTTCCACCGTCAGCTACAGTCTGCCATAGAGCATCACATCTCCGAGATAAATTCTCAAGACAGTCTGTGAAACGCTCCCATAACCAGTGACACGAGATGATTTCCCGCCTCTGACAAGCCCCAGTATTGAGTATGATAACACTTACTTTGTCTTCATCCTTGGCTGGAGTATAATATCAATCCGTTTGATGATCCAGCAAACCGAGTCGAGCACTTGTGTATCAATCTTCATACATCGCTGCCTAGTGTCTAACAAAGAGGCCAGAATGGGATCATTCAATCACTCCTGGGTTGCGCTCTGTTTGGTACACTTGGCCTTCTGTACAGCTCAAGTTTTTCTCTCTGTGAGCATCTGTCCTATTTTTCTATTTCAATTTCCCTCAATTTTCCTTTCTTTGTCAGGGATAAAGACACAAATGATCATATGTCTGCACGCTTGTCATTACTAAGCACACTGTTGTTCTCATTCTGTGTTCCCATAAACTGTTCGTCTTACCTTTGATTTCAACAACCCTAAAGCATCACTCTATAATCTTAACCACTTACCCCTACAGCAGGTTGAATCCGTCCTCATTATCCTTGTCTTTGGATATCAGAAGGAATCTGTGCACGACAGATAGTTTTAGATTTTGACTTTTGTATTTGACTTTTTATTTTTAGTTGCTGTTTGGTTAAGTTTATGCACCAAAACGACTCGGTTAGGTTTAACATACACCCATCCAGGTTATCCACATTAAGAGAAAAGTTGATAAACTTGATGAGTCCTGCACTAGTCTAAAACCAGCAAAGCAGGGTTTTTTTCCCTGTCTTATTGAGTCTCTTTCAGACGTTGTTGAAGTTTGACTTTAGTCTGTCAAACCATTTATCCATTGATCCATCAATTCATCTACATATTCGCTTGACCAAAACAAAACTGAATTCAATTCAGGATTGCAGAGGGGCTGAAGCCTATCAAAGCTAAAAGGGCAAAAGACGGGCCTTCGAGGGACAACGATTTCGGGTCCAAAGACAAATTTCCAGGGAACCTTAAAGGTTCATTTCTGGCAATTGAGGATGTCATACGATGCCAACAGTTCTCTGCATCAAAAAAAGAAATAATAAAATGTTGTAAATAATATTTAACAGCTACAGCATACTATAATAATAATGTAATGTGCCTGTGGTAGTCCCCGTAGGGAAATTACTCCTCTGCATTTAGCCCATTCACCCAGTGAAGCAGTGGGCAGCCACCAATGCAGCGCCCAGGGAGCAGTGTGTAGGGATGGTACCTTGCTCAGGGGTAGCTCAGGATAGTGGTACAGTAGATTCGAACCCCCGACCCTCCGATCATGGGGCCAACCACTCTACCTACTGAGCTATCCCTGACTATTTCCTGATCGCTGCCCTGTAAACAGGGTTTTGTAGCCAATGTTTGGTAGCAGGATTTGGTTCGTTGTGAAGACAACCATGAGGCAATAGTCTTCCACTGAAATATAGCTCAATCAATAGACACGCAGCAATCAACTTTTACTTGTCAGTTTTGATATATCCAGTCATAGCTTTGGGTTGTTTTGCGATGTAATGTTCTGTGAAGATGGGCTTTTCATATTCTTTATTGTTTCTCTCTCTCACTCTTTTTTTCACCCCATCAACAAAAAAATGTGTTCACACTTTTGTGAAATAAAACCTCTAAGGGAGAGAAGGAGGGGAGAAATGAGGAGAAGGGGGGTGGGGGGGAACAATGAAATTTAACCCGTTTAAAACTGTATCATTTTCCGACCATACCTCAGGGCTCTGGGTGTTTATCGGAGGGACTGGAGAAGCAGAGATCACCGGACTGGTAATTGTTTCCTCTAAATCTGCTGAGCTCTGAGGAACACCAAGTGCAGTTTTTCATCAGACAGAGAATGAGAGGGTAAAAGGACAATACTAGGAAAAGCAAAAATGCTTTAGTCCATCATGTTGGTTTTTATCACTTCATCTAGCAAGTTAGGAAGGCCACTAGCCTTCCACACAACATAATTATGAACACAGCTTTTGCCACTGACGGGGAGTTAGCGTTGCTTTCTGCTGTCACTGGAGGACATACAGTGTTTTCTTTGAATAAAGCTATCAAAAAGAAAAGCTACTAACACAATAAATTACATTTTTTTAATTGATAAAAAGAGAATATTTTCAAATATTCCTTAATGCTAACGAGATTTGGCATTTTACTATAGAGTCAAAGCTCAGCAATAGGCCTGATATGTCATTTAGCTGTAAAGTGATGTGCTCTGCACGCAGCCACAAAAAGACATCAGAAAAGCAAAGTACTGCCACACTCCACTCGGACCAATTTGTCTCCATCACTCCATTTATATAAACACTGAATGATTTAGCTAAAATTGTGCTGAGAATCTTATGGGGATTTTTCCCCCCCTTCTGCTTTATTTTCATTATACTTGTGAGCATGTTAGAGGTTTCGATTCTGTGTGTGCATTTGGCTTTGAAAGTCTCAGATTTAGAGCGGTGGTATTGGCTCATTTTTCATATCCATTGTTGGCTTGTCAGGGTGTCATAGCTGTTCCACAGAGCTGTTAGATCAGTCCAAATGTATAAATCATCCAGGATCTGACACACTCATTTAATTTGGGGGGCCCTGGTGCAACAGCGGGACTATTAATGAAAAATCCCTGCCCTGTTTGCTGAGTGGGAACATTCAGTCTATTTTATTTTATTTTTCACGTGGATATTCCGCATTATTTCGCCGAGTAGGCTGTTGGCGACCAACCTGGCACTTTGTCATTTATCATCATATGCCATGTTTGTCAATCTGCTCAATTCTTTTGGTCGGCAGTCCCGTACAAAGATCACTCTGCATATTAAGAAAACGGGGACACCTCCGAGGGCGCTAGGTGAGCCAAACCTCTCACATTCCACAGTGGTTCCAACCCTAGAGCCTGTGTTATTGTTTTCCATCTGTGAAATAAAGTAACAGGTACTTAATGTACCAAAAACAATTTGTACAGCAGTTCTTTTTCCCCATTGAAGGCGTGCATGGCTCGCTGAGGGCTCCCCTTATCTCAGCGAGGCTAATCCATTTTCACACTGCGCTCCGGCGCTCTCATTTTACAGCTGAGGAGCTCTCCGGCTCCACGCTGGGCCTGAAATGGGACCCCAGTCACTGTGGCCCCTTGGAGTTTGCGTAGGTAAGTGTGCAGAACAAATGCTGAAAAGTCTTTAGAAAGTTAAAGGGACTAGTTTGGCTTTTCTCTCTCCCTCGCTCTACTCCTCCCTGGGCTCCAGCACCTGCATTTTTTTGTGCATTTCACAGTGTGAGCCGCCGTGCTTGAGCGCTGTCGCAGGAGAGTTTTTAATTGGAGAAGCATTAAAAAAAAGTGAGAAATGGTGTATTCTGTGCTGGTGTGTACCTGCTAAAACTGTTTTGTTTTGTTTTGTTTATGCTATTCTATCTGATTAAAGTGCTTTTGACAGGTGAGTATGAGCCATCAAACATTTATGTCACAGCATAAAACTAATGGAGCAGGTCATTGTCAAGGTGCCTCACTGGTGTAGACTCACACAAAGGCCCTGTTTACAAAGCATGTATTGATACCACATGTGCAAACTGCAGTACGAGCTGAATAGTAGCAAGTGGGACTGATTGTGGTTTAAAATGATTACCGCAAAACTTGATGGATCAGTGTTGCACATCAAAAAAGCCATGATTAGGATGTTAGGGATCAGGAAAATAAATTACTCCTAAAATTGCTTAAGCTGGTTGTTTTGTGCGTGTGTTTTTTCTTTTACATCTTTTATACATTACGCATTAATAACATGTTAATTTTTAGTAGGATATTTCAGTGTTTTTGAACTTATCATAGAAAGAAAAATACTTTGGTCTTTTCCTCAGTTAAAGTGGTAGTATGTGCTTTAAGACAGGCTGTGGCACAAGAAAAAGCTGGCAGGTCTGTTACTTGATAATGATATTGGGGTCCCACAGCTTCCACATGAATTGCTATCTAATGGGGGCCCTTCTGTCGGTCTCGTGTTGTGAGTGTTTCAAGTGCAGGTTGGAAGGAAAGGGGTGTCTTTGTTTGGGACAGTCAGCCAAGACTAACTGGGATCATCCTGGTTCACAGATACAAGGTAAGAATGCCCCCCAGAATAAAGTAACACCAAGAAAAATGCTTAAATTAAAGGAGGAAACAAAGCAAAATTACAAATGTAACAATATTGTATTTGGTTAAATCTTAAACTGATGGAGACTTGCTTCTTACGTGTAGCACTAGACATCGTTTCATTCACTAAAGTGTGACTTTGACAAAGTATCTGTGTTTATATGATTGCTTCTGTTTCTATTCTTTTTCTAGATCCTGACAACGTTCAAACATTCACTCACATATCACTGAAAAACTGTTTTGTTTCACTTGCGAGTTGTGATCCTAACCCTTCGCCATCCCATCATGCCAAGTCATTTAAGGCATCTGTGGCCTCTCTGGCCCAGCCTCTGCAGCCCCATCAACCCCCTGCCGCGGCTCATAACAGCGCATGCCCACTTGGCCGGGCCAGCCGGGAGGGCAGCCGGGCCAGGACTCCCAGGACTCCCAAGCATCCAGAGCAGCTGGAAGCCCCATCTTCCCATCCTGCTTCTCAGCAAAACAATCAAAACAGAAAATCTATAATAAATCAGTCTCAGGCTCTATATGGGAAAAGAAGAAGAAGAAAAAAGGAGACATTCAGTCAAGGAAATCGCTGTTTGAAAACTGAAAGCAATGAAAGTTCCCAGTTCCAACCTGGAGAGTGTGAATATAATAGAGTGCTGCCACTCCATTAGCAAGAGCTGTCATGTTTCCCATTTTAACCAATGAGCTATAATGATAATTTAAAAGAAGAAGAAAAAAACACATACACACAAAAGGTGGTAGGAATCATTTAATGTGAATAACTCTAGGTCATGCATTAGCAGTTATACTGTATACATATAAGCTAATGTACATGCCTGCTGATTTCAAACTAACTCAGCCTCATTAAGTTAATACCTCTAACCTAAACAACTGTAATGGACAGCATGAAAAATGTCCCCTCCCCCTTACTTCTCACACCCTGCAAGAGGACACACACAATGCACACACACATACACAAAGAGTCTGACCACCCCAAAGCTAAGGCAGTTGACTCAGAGGGTCATCTGTAGTTCACCATAAGGTGATAAAAAAAACCCTAAAAAACATATTCTTCTCTTTTTGTTTGTATCTTCATAGGATGATATGAGGGAAAATAGAAGTAGGAGAGGAAAAATAGGGTGTTCTCATTTTTTTAATATATACAATTATTGTTTTGTAGAAAAGTTGATGCTTTAATTTATGTCGTATGGGCGACTACAGGTAAAATGAGATGAGATTTTTCCAATGAAAAAAGAAACAGTTGCTTCTATCTTGGTGGGCTCACCACTCGGCCCGATTGTTTACATTAAGATGAGCTGGATTCTTTTCTTTCACTCTCGAGTAGAGTGATTTGAAGTTTGCTCTCTCATCCATGTAACTAACGCTGAGCGAGGCCAAGCTAGAATGCATCTGAATGGGCCTCCGAGCTGCTGGAGGAAGAGATTCATAATCACAGGCGAGATGACAGGTGGATCAAATTTCTAAACTTTTTTTGTGTGCGCAGTGACAGGCTATCAGTCAGCAGGCAAAGAAGGTGTTTTCTTAACCTTAGAGTTGCATTAAGTTGACATCCTGCTGTAGCGGAACTAGGTGACATATTGATGTGGAGGAAATATAACAGGCGGGAAGCTTTAAGGCTTTAAGACAGAGAGGGGGGAAAAAAAAATTACAAGCAAGAGAGGTTTGGGGAGGGGGTTTATGGGTAACAGTCAAACAAAGTGACCATCTTTATGACCTGTCTGTGAATATGCCTGCTTCAGCTCTGCAGAAGCAATGATTTAAAAAAAAAAAAAACGGTTTAATACATGAGAGTAAAAGAGCAACACAATAACAGAAGGATTAGTTTAAAAAAAAAGATCAGCAACAGCAATTTAGTTATACGGGTTTTAAAATAAATACATAAATAAATAAACATCACTTTTATTGATTAATACACATCAACCAGCACAATGGACACCCTACAGCAATTTTTTCAATTTAGGACTCGAATGGCGATGTCCCCTTCGCCATTAGCCGAGAGAGCGTTTTGGTGAGGCGGACTAAAGCCCGTGCATCAAATCAAAAGTGCAGAGTGTTACCATAAGCATGAAGACAAACTGCTCTCACGTTTCTAAGTACAGAAGTCTATGTTCAGTTACTTTGTCACAAATCACTGCAAGGCTTCCCTCCCAATCCGTCATTTCGGGATTACCGGGAGTTCGCGCAGGCGCTGCCGTCGTCACACAAGCCTGTCACCTGCTCAGTGGGGGTAATAATTGGTATGAAATAGCGTTATGGACAGCTGAAAAGTAAGTGCTCTGATTGACTGGGAAGCCACTCTGAGGATTCCTGTTTTACACTTTGTTAAGGTTCTCAGTTCTCCTTAACTCTCTGTTCTTTTTTCTTTCTTATGGATTTGTTATCACGGGGGTTTTACAATCTTGCTTGCACCTCTGTCAGAAAATTATTTTCTTTAATTTAATTTAATTTTTTTCCACCAGCCCTTGACTGACTCCATTTGTGGGGGTGTAACTCTATCAGAAAGCGCCTGCCTCCTGCTCATTCAGTCATCCTTTTTTTGACTAGTCAAGCGGAGAAACAGAGGGACTAGACAGAGATGGGAAAGGTGGGATGGAAAAACGACAAGGCTCACAATAATATATCAGGTGGAAATGGTTTTAGCCTCCATATTTATTTTTATAACTATCTGACAAGGACTCTTTTGTAATTTATGCCAAGAATTATCTGCGGTGACAAGTGGACAGAATGACGGAGGCAGAGATTGAGCAGCGGTGCAGCACAGAGACTTACTGCACGCCTGTACAGGACAAACAGCCGTGGAAATCTGTACAAGGCGATGGTGGTGGTGGGGGTTGTGTATAGCAAATCACACATTACACGACATGCACTTGACAGTGAACAAGAAGAATTTGTTTCGCTCTAACACTTGAGACAAAGGTGGGAGAGAAATGGGAGGAGGAGATCAGAAGACTGTCACTTACAACAAATAAAACAGATCTGAGAAGAAAAATGACACTGCCGTTGCGTTGGAAGATGTCTTTTTAGGGTGAACGCATATGCAGGTTGAGTTTGAACTGAGATAAGTAATAAAAAAAATTATTTCTCTTTAAGAAACCTTCCAGTGAGAATGTATGGGCAGAGCTCCAAAAAACACAATTTGAATCATTTGAATTTGTCAAACTGTGAGAGGCAAAAACAAGGGGACAAAACATCACAACCCTTCTTCAGATCACCCAGTTGTTATTTGTGCCTTAATTCAGCCGCTGGTATTCGTCTCTGAAAAGGCAGAAGCGGCGGCTGTGATGCTCCAAGCCTCACATATTCTTTTCTATGGCTTATCAGTAGGAAAGCCAGAGGAGCTGTCCGGTCTCATTCTCTCATTGGAGAGCACATGTCAGGACCTATTTGCCACTGGTTACTTTGAGAGTGACATCAGTGATGACCCCTTGACCCGCGCTGACGGAGAAATGCTTCTGCGATAGTTTTCCATTACAGAGGCGAGAGAGCGCGGACACCAGACAGATATGTTGAAATGGGAAAATAGGAAAACTGGAAAAGGCATTTAGACCTGTATTTGACCTATCATGTTTCAGTTTTCTGCACGAGCCTTTTATGAAATGACTATTTGACCTGTGAAAAAAACCCTTGTCATCCCCCGCCTTTGTTTTCCATGCACTAACTGGCCACCAAAGAATATTACAGCCGATGAAACAAGGGTATTTACACCAACACACTGAGCTTCTTTTCTTTTTCCTTTCACTTTTTTCTCATTCTTTTCTTGTTGATCTGTATCTCCTTGTCAGTCTCATTATGTGTGAATCAACCTGGAATGTATCTGTAGATTTCTGAAATAGAGTACAAATTGCTCTCACTGAGCTTTTGACATGCCTCTCAACAGGTTGGAAGCCAATGTTTCATAAAGATTTGAGCTGAGCTGAGCCGTTGGCAATGTTTCTTCATCCAAAAGCGCTCTGGTTGAGACTGCACTTGCATTTTTTCCAACACAATAAAAAAGAAGAACAATTAAAAACAATTACATTAAATGTTGCTTATCATAATGCAAAAGTTCGATTTCATTAAATGGACATACATGCAAAAAAAGGAAAACGTATCATTTGAAATGACATTTTAACCAAGAAAGAGTAAAAAAAAACAACATTAGTATCTAATAAATATAATAAAATATGTTAAATTTAGTTACATTAGATGTCAAATGAACAGTGCCATTTTTGTTCAAATGTCACAAGCCATGTAACCCATGTTGAGTTTCACCTGATAAGCTATTTAGTGTGAAATTTAGGAATATGCATGTATTTCTTCTCATGACAAAACATTTCATGTAAAGATTTAAGTGCTCTAGCTACACTAAGCACACAACTGGCAGACTTTTCCTTAAACTGTGAAACGGTCAACAACTGGCTTGGCTCTGTCCATGAAAGAAAAGAAAGAAAAAAAAAACCCACACAGAGCAGAACCTCTAAAGCACACACTTTAATTAATTCATTGTAGTACATGTTGTCATATACTGCAATTGCCAGGCAACGAGCTAAGACTTCAGAAAGTTATTGAGCCTAATTGAGATAACCATAGAAGCACAGCAAAACAATGGAAAGGACTAATTAATGTATTTAGGTATAGTAATGTACTTTTTTCTAGGTGTCTGAAATTAAGTGGTTATTTCCATTTTATTATATTTGCCTTTTGCTGCATCAATAAATTTTAAAAGCAAATGTCAAAATTTCCCTCAAAAATTACGTTATATTAAAATGACAAGTTTGTTAAATACTGTACACTTTCATTAGAAAAGATTGAGTAAGCTATTCACATTTATTTTGTTGACTTAAAAAACAAATACAAAACAAAAAAGAAAAATATCAGTAAGTAGTTTTTTGCAATTAGGGATGCGTTCGGCTAAATATACTTGGTGCTTATATAATACTTGTCTACTCAGAAACAAACACACCACAAGCCTTATTTACCCAATCACATAGCACTTTTTCTGTAAATTACAGACTAATGAATGCACCAGCTGAAACTTCAAAGCAACTACCTTGTCCAAAGGCATTTTGACATGTGGATTGGAGGAGCCAAGGATTCACTGACTTCCTGATTGGTAGATGACCTGCTCTTCCACCTGTGCCACAGCCACCCCAGTCAACCAGCTTTCTAAAATCTGCTGGTCTTGCTAGTCGACCCCAGAAATACGAGCTGGTTAAAATGCCAGTTTAAAGGTGACAAACAGCTGCATTGAGCAAGTAAACAGACAACAGTCATGCTAATAGGTGCGGTTTTGTAATATTCCGATTTAAAACATATAAATAAATAATGACTGACTGTTTGCTGGCTCAGCCGCAACAAACTTGAATATGATCACGTAAATTAAACTGGGGATCAGCACCTTCTGCAGCAGAAGTTAACACTAGCATGACAGAAACCAATGTTACTGAAGCTAGCACTGCTAAGGCTAGCTAAACTAGCAAGCTAATCTCATACGTTGTTTGTTTGCAAGGTCAACGGTCAAACATGACTTGATTAAAAAGAAATGCAATTTATGGTTTGATATAGCTCCTTAAATATGCACAAACTCTGGCTAATTTTTAACACCACCCTTTAGATTATATTATATATATTAGATTAGATTGTGATTAAGTTTTAAATGGTTTTAATGTTTTCTGTCATTTATACTGTACTGATATAATTGTTTTTCTCTTGTTTAAATGAGTAGTAAATTGGCATCAGTGTCATCTCTAGTTTTGATTGCTTGTTCAGAATTTATTCTTTAAAATAAAGTTCAGTATTTAAAATACTGCTTACATACCAACGATTGACAATATCAAAATATCATGTATACTTATTAGCACGACAAATGCTTTTGGTGGTGTTTCAAATGACCAAATTCATTAACCTCAGTTATAATCATTCATTAATATGTTCCCTGCCGGTTCTGATCATGTACTGGACATTTTACAGATTCCCATTTGTACCACTACAATATGGTCTTTGACACTTGTAAATCCGTTATATGAATGTCATTAATAGCAACTGTGCTGCTCCATCAAGGTATGATTGACAAATTACCTGCAGTAAACCATGGAGAGAAAGGCAAACTGT
The DNA here is from genome assembly GCA_015108515.1 of Hemichromis elongatus. Lineage (NCBI taxonomy): Eukaryota > Metazoa > Chordata > Actinopteri > Cichliformes > Cichlidae > Hemichromis > Hemichromis elongatus. The sequence goes on from VUQR01036378.1 coordinate 36,028, forward strand.
ATGGGAAGATGTCCAGTTAGAGCGCTGATTTATGTAATATGACAGGGATGCTTTTCTACTTTATCACCCATTACGCATCCCTACAGCTTATAAAGACATATGTCACCACATGAAAGCTTGGCAGGTCAGTCTGTAGAGACAGCGAGTGCGCTACCTAGTCAGCTATCACTGCTGGCCTTCGCCTTTCTGATGAATTACATTTATGAAAGCAGCAATTACCTGATTGCCTCATCGCTTTGGCTCCCACTCACGAGCAGGATTCATCACAGCCCTACAATTTCATTCAAATTAGCCATGAACCTTAGTCCACAGTGTCATCAGTAAACGCCATGGTGACCCTACTGAGTGTAAGTCATGTCCCCTTTGGTAAGCACAATAGTAAATGAAATAAGCTGCTCCTTGAAATGAACATCAGAAGATATGAAGGTGCAAGAAGGTGACATCCAAATCACTACAGATCCAGTGGAAGATATGAAAAGGTGCTGGTTAGATCTATCCTGAGATCGGCATGCAGTAGCTGACAACATGGCATAGCCTCCAGGATCATCACCATAAGCCCCACAGGAAGCTAGCAGCAGATTGTTATTTTCTATACCTCCCTTTCCCCAAGCAAACTGACCTTCTCAGACCTCCCAACACAGAAGCTTCTCTTTCCTCAGACCAGCTACACCCTGAGGATTCGCAAAACAAACTAACTGCTGAGCTGGTATGGGCCCTCCCACAGACCACCATCTCTCTCTCGGCATGGAGGCAACACTTGTGATTCTGTTTTTCACAAACAGAATCAAACAGAGCTATGAAATGTATATAGCGTTAAACTCTCACATTGCACAATGAAGGTGATCAAGTTTGAGAGCAGGAACAAAGTTTGTTTGTTTTTTTTTTTTTTGTTTGTTTTTTTTATCTCCAGGAGGTGCTGCGCAACGTGAAAGTTGGAACAAGCATTTCCTCACACATTCATAAATTCATTAGTCTAAACTTTTCAGTGTATCAGTTACATTAAGCCTCATTAACTTCTTTTTTCCTGCTTTATATCAGCTAATTAGCTCAGGGGTGGCCACAAATTAATTACCATCTTCTACACCCTCATGCAATTGCATTGTGTTTATTTAGTCTCTCCTATTAACTTTTAATCTTTTCCTTCTCGTAAAAACAGGCAATTAACATTTTTTGATAAACAAAAATGATGCTAGCTCAGGGATAATCAGCAGCTCTGCATGTCGCCCTTACAAAATTACCCTGTCAGCTAATTTGACCCTCAAACCACCCTTAGTCCAGGGCTCTTTGGTCTGTTAGACTGGCTTGTGTGTAGCAGAAGAAAAGTGTGTGACAGCAGTGTGACCCTTGTTGCTTTTTCATTTGTTCTCCAGCTTTTTTTGTCTGCACTTAAGGAAATTTGTGTGACTCTACCCCATAATAGATACAACTTACTATGTTATATTTGTTTAAATATCCTTTTCTCTTCTTTGCTGTGGCTGAGTTTGGCAATCGGCTAATATGACAGCAAAGCTTTAAGCATTAAGCAAAGAGATGCTGGAGAAGTCTTCAATTTTCCACAGTGTATTTCAATAAGCCAACACAATGGCTGCTTCATTAGCTCATTGATTCATTAATGTAGCCATCATTCTTCCTCATATTCACCGAGCACAAACACCGATGATACAAAACGTAACAGTAATGATAACTCCGGCTCCGGTCGAATTCCTGTTAAGGCACCAGGCAGCAATCCGCTTTGATAAAGAGGCCCATTTATTCGCTGTCTCTCAACACAGGGTCATCCTTCTCCATATTCTGTGTATTGACCCAGGTTGTTCCTTTTATTACAAGCAGGTTTTTTATTGAAGGATGATTACATTGAATGATGTCAAGCGAGGGGTGAAAGAATCGACCAGAATAATGACGTTCCGGTGAGGGAGAAAGTGATGGGAAGAGGGGTGGAGGGGGTCGATGGCTGCACTTGCCCTGTCTTTCTGCGCAGCCTCACAAATTGAGACGCATCCGTGCTCATCCATTATTTAAGGCCGATCGGAATCTCTTGGCAACTATGGATTTGATAATCATTGCCATGTCCATATTAAATATGTGACATAAATATCACAGTAGGGGCTTGTCAATAAGAGAGCAGCTTGGGACATGAAAGAGAAACAAATATATGGATACGAGGCAGAGCCATGATTAGAAACTTTAAAACGTCTCACTGCTTCTTTGGCTAGGAGCTGTTAAAGATATTAGAATAGACCCTGAATAAACAAGGATGGGCTGCACCTTACTTTACATTGGCACATATATACAGTATGTAGCTACAGCAAATCAGCAGCTTAGCTTGTGACACGTCTTAGGTTTATAACCAAGCACGCAGATCGGCCATAAAAGTAGGGTCACCTTTGCTGGGCAAAAGCAGCTTTGATTTGTTAGGATTTGGTCAGAGGATATCTGCTGTTTCCTGTGATGAAACTCAGCACCAAGACTCTGATCCAGTCCCATGTAAAGTTTTAGAAAATGTGAAGAAGTGCATAAACTGGTGCAGATAAACAGTTAAATGGGAAAAATGTTCCTTTTTTTGCCCCGCTACCTACTAAAGAAATATCTGTTTATTTTTTCATTTTTACAGTTAGTTGACAGTTTTTAAAACACGACATTTTCCGTGAAATAACAGAAACTTTATATTTTATAATTACAGGGGCAGCCTGGGCATTGAACTAGCAGAATTTTTCTGTAATTTTACACATTTATCTCAAAGTTTCACTTAAGACTAAAGTGGGCTGTATGTGGCCCACAATGTAAAATGACTGATCTAGAAGAATGCCAGGATCCAAGGCTCCCCAGCGGATCACGTCACCCGTCAGTGGTTTTAATGTTGCTACTGATTGGTGTAACTGTGTGTTTACTTCAAATTAAGCTAGAGCTAGATAACAATAGCAGACTTTACCCATTTAAATCATCAGCATGTAAACATTTACAGTGTGAGCGTGTTAGCGTGCTAATGTTAACATTTCACTCAATAAAGTGCTGGACAGTGTGAGTGTTAGTGAAGCTGTATGCTGTTTGTTTCCTTTCATTTCCTATTAAAATTGCTTATTATTACTAGTGTGGCTAAGCCCTTTAGTTGTCTTAACTCTTTAAATTTTCTCAAATAACCTTAAAGGAGGCTGGATTGTACCTTATCTTTATTTTTAGCAACAAGCCCACATGCTTTCTCGTTTGCAACAGGTCTTTAGTACGACTGTTGCTTATTATAGGGACTTTGCTCTTCTATTTAAGGATGACCAAAATTGCCTGAAAGTCTCAGTCCAAGATTGTTTCCTTTAAAGCGCCAGAATGTGTTATATCTTTGGTAAACGAAACCAGCAACAAAAAACAGGCATTCATTCCTATGAAAATGTGTCTGTGTGGGCAAAGTAGCAGTGCGCAAAAGGAAAAAAAGAGGGTGTCAGGTTGTAAGTCAGCACATAAATAAGGTGGAGAGAGAGTTGATAACAAGAACCAGCATCTGCCAGGCAGGCAGGCAGTATGTCTCCTCTCTCCACGGTGGACTCTTCGTCTCCTGTGATTTTCTCCAGCTGCTGGCCATGAATACTGGCCTATGCACTCTAGATTAAAGCAGAACACATGTTTCTCTGCAGGCTAGACTATATATCATCCCCTGATAGCCAATGACACACACGTCGACAAATTGTCTCAGAGAAAAGACAGAGCATGGAAAAATACGGATATGAGATATGTGTTACTGAGCAGTTTGACTGTTGTTCCATTTCTGTTTGCAATAATCTAAATGTCATTTTTCACCAAATGTTGAAATCATTAGCAGCAGGATATCTCCAATCAGTTTTCCTAGAGCTTCTGCTTTTCAATGGAAATGTCCATATCATCCTTTACACAGCAACGGTGAACAAGCTTTCATAGATTCTGAAGTCTGCTTACAATGACTCTTGCTCTCGGAGTCTGGGTTGAGCCATGCAAGCAGTGGTTTATGTATTTTGGCACTGAACGTGTTGCTGTGCCCCTGCACATCCCAGATAAGTTTGCTGATCGGGTTGTGCTTTTTACAGGTGGGTTCCAAAAGTGTCCACTAGATATAATCTCAGGAAAATTGAGAGATTGAATCTTTTAATTTGTTCGTGATGTTGGTGCCTTTTGGATCACATTTAGTGGATTTAATATTTTTTACTTCAAATAATAAATGTGGTGACTAGTAATTGTAGCCCATACCAGTATTTTTAAAATGATTACATGTCAAATATTATTTTCTTTATATATTTTTTCTTATTAGCAGGTATTTCTGTGTGATATATCTATACAGACTATGGATGCTCATTGCGAACTAAGGTAGCTAGTCACAACCACTTGTTACTAAGTAAAAATTGGTATGGTCTGACTGGCTAACACTTGTTTGCTGGAGGTTTCTGCCAGTCATTGTGAAATTAATAGCTAAAGCCTCATTCACTCAGGCCTAAAGTCCAGTCAGTGTCTCCCTGGCAACCACCAGCCACTAGGAAAAAGTATTTTGCATCCAGCTGGTGAGGGATGCAGGATGTTTCTAGTGCAAAATTATTTGCAAAGAGTTATAGAGTGCTGCATTGATTTGCGGATTTTCACTCTCGCTTGATCGCTCGATTGCCTGTAGTGAAAATGCTTATCTGTAAACACTAACAAACTACTCCTAGAGCAGCAGTAAAACTGTAAAACATGTGATGCAAACTGGAAATGCAGCCAACATATTTCAACAGGCACAGCTTTTACTTTGAAAGGAAGTGTTCCTTGTTTCTGGTTTGTTTCCTTTTTTATTTTTTTTACAGCAGCTCAGTGAATAAATGACGATTGGTTACAGACAAGTCAGCATCGTCCATGCACACTACAGGCATGAAACAGCAATCCACTAAGGACCAAAAAAATGGACTCCATCTTTTTATACAGTTAATGCATATTACTGAGCTGTGCAAACTTTGCCATTACTGGAGAGGTGGAGGGTTATTTCACAGTTATATTTTTAAAGATATTATGATAATAATTAAAAAATAAATTTTTTAATTACATTACAATGTTATTCACACACAAAAACACACATAAGTATCAAAATTCTGCAGTTTTCACTGGTTGGTTACAGGACTTTTTGCATGTGAGATAAAAGCGTATTCAGATGAAATTTTCTTTTCTTGCAAAACAAAACAGTTGTTCCACTTTAACAGTCGATGCATGCCATGCCTAGTGTTTTATCTGCTTTGCATTAAATCATAACAGGAGAAGTTTATTTCTCTTTGATTGAGCTTTATGCAATGTCTCTTTTGTAGTATGCCCCCAAACCTTTAAGCAATTATGTTGTAATACATGTCTTACCGTCTAATTTCAACATTATGTATTTGATTGGAGTAAATTGTTTTGATTTTCACTCATTCATTATATCCTGCTAGTTCATTTACAAGCACTTAAAAATAAAAATAGATGTTGTGTTATTCAAACAATGACTGATTTGACTGTTTCACTTTGAAAAATTTCCATGAAGATTATTAGGAATTTTATCATGTGAATGAAATGATAATTTCCACAGAATTTGACGCCACAACAGAAAACAATACTTAAAAGACACTGATAGCAGAAAAATATTCCTTCCTTCCTAACAAGCTGCATTCCTTGCTTTAATAAAAGTACCCACTGTCACTGTTGCGTCAGGGTAGAGGTAAGTATTAGTGGAGCAGGGAAAACAGATTCAGTAATAATTAACTTGGGTCATCTACTCATCTGCTATGGCTCATAAACCTTAGAGAAAATTTCTCCCAGAACTTTTCCGAAGCTTTTAAGTCTCCCACATGAGAGATGTTTTACACAAACCAAATCCGCTCTTGCTTCAGTTCATCACCCACGTTGGCAAAGCCAGAGCTCTGTCCCTTTCCCTGATACATGGCATCTTACGCGCTGTAGTGAAGATCCTGGAAAAAACATTACAAAACATGGTTGAATACAACCGGTTTTCTCTGCTGTCAATACTTTTCTATGAGCTATTACACTTATTGTTCTCTCATTTTACAACAGATAAGATTAATTGTTCCATTGTTGTATAAAGAGGAAGCAAAAGGTGAATCTGTCAAATTAAATGTAGTTAGCCATGAAGTCTATATTTACATGGATAATGAAAGTGTGAAAAGAGACATCAAGAGCTATAAATTTAACAATTATGAGTGTTATGGAGTTTTAACTTGGTCTCAAAATGAGCTGCATTATTTTGAATATCTCCAGTGTTTTAGATCATGCGTTTTAAATATGAAAGTTGGAAGAAACTTAGAAGCACATTTCAGTATAATCAACTCCAATACAAAAACATCGCTTTTCTAGACTTAACTCATTAAACTGCTCAGATTACTGCTTAAAATGAGTGTCAGTTTTGCAATATAATTAATCTTTATTCTTTTCAGTGTAGGTTTCTTTTGTTGCTCCAAACTTCAAAAAAACAAAACAAAACAAAAAAAACAGTAATTTAAAGACTATTTTCTGCTGTTTCTGTTTCACTCCAGCAGAGCGACCTTCTATGCAATAAAAGTCCATAGTTTTGTGCATTGTTAAGCTTAACTAGAGAGCTAGTAGACAGGACAGCCTTTAGCTATTTTGTCCCAGATTGATATGTGCTAGTGTCAAAAAGTTCTCATTCAAATTTTGAGGAGGCACTCGCAAATTTGCATTACAATACACCAACTACGGGCTGGCAACAGACTTCAGTGCAAGTATAACAAGAATGACTGCTTGGCCCTCAGTGTTCATTTGTCTGTGTCCAAAATGGAATATTTTGGGTTTAATGTAACTAATATGTATAATCCAGCCTTCATAGTTATTTAAAGTTCTGTCAGCTGGGAAGCTTACATGGTAATATGAATTCTTTGTGGATGAGGCCGCATAGTCACAGAAAACAGCCAAATATGAGAATGTCAGCACAGACTTTCACGCTAACCATCTGATGACAAAATTGACATCTCCGGGAGCCGAGCAGATTCCCTGCTGGTGATGTGGTGGTGAAGAAACTACCATTATCAACTCACTATGATGATGCAAAGTCAGTAGATTCAGAGGTAGATGGACAGAAGGATACATGTCCTATACAACCAAGATGTAAAAGCTAATTCCAAAAGTCACTTATAACACTGTAACATAACAGATTTTAAATTACAGAAATCTCACAATGCTCTTAAAAGTAGGAATACCCATCACAGCACAACACATTTTTGTGAGTTATAGTGATGTATGTGGATCGTGTCTATACATTACAGCCGTTTGGAGTGAAGACAGTGAATAGCTTGCTAAATGTTTTTCTCTGGTCGGTCTTTCTCTCCTGAAACCTCTTTCTCCTGTTTTACATTTCTTCAACTATCTTTTACACTCACCTAGACAAAGTGTGGACCTCGAGTGTGCCAGCTTTGTTGTTATGTGTCGTATAAGCTGCTCTCTACGCTGGCTGTCGGCTGGCTGTGGAGCTAATATCAGGGCTGCTTCTCTAGCTGGCAGACCCAATCAGACTCTGGAAGCTGGGCTGATTGGGCTGACATACTCCATCAAACCCAGCATCAAACCTCCTCTGACCATACACTGGGGTCTGACTGCTTCGGACATCAAGGAGTAGGCCGGCCTAGGCCTTTTTAAACAATCCTAATACAGACCACCTTTTTCTTTCTTTCTCACTCCTTCTCTCAGCAGAAGTTCGGGATGTTTCGATGCATTTTCTCTTGTCATACTTGTAGTTTCTTTCCTTTCAGATGAAACATTGTGAAGGTGTGAATGATTTAATTTAACAAGTATTTTAGCTCTTTTAATCGTAGATGCCTTTTTATGTTTCTTTGCCTCTGTCTCTAATGTGCACTAGCGTTGCCTGCTGTTTGTGCTTTTGTATGTAATATTTCTATTTCTTGTGTGTAGTAAATGAGCTTCAAAGGATCCAGTCAAATGTTCCAGACTTCTGTACTGTGTTGTATTTAATATCAAAACATGTGGCATCAAGACTCGCACGCTTTGAACTGCTTTTAATCCGAGCATCTCAACTAACCATACCGCACTTCCCAAATAAAACTGTTACTAGTTTGACATAATTAAGTATTTCATATAATTGGGTTGACTTTAATCATCTTTAATCACCCAAATATATTCTAAAATTGAAATGTTTATGAGAACATGGGATTTTGCGGGAATGATCGCAACCCCGAAAGCCTTTGGACAAACATGTCGAACCTTCTAATTATCTAGTATAGTTAAGGAAGTACACTCGGCATATGTGCGTGTGTGTTTTATTCATTTCCGCCTGGAGGGGAAAATAAAATGTTGTGAAAATTTGTCAGCCTCCGTTTGAGGAGCTTTACAATGTCAACAACATTGCGAGCGTCCTTAGAAAAGAAACTTAAAAGGAACTATTAGAGGCCTTGCTGCTTGTTTTTAAACTCCTAATAAGAATTGATTGCTTTTTAGACAGAGAAGGGGGGAAAAATACAATTTTCATGCTCATTGCTGGTTATTACAGAAACCTTAATGGAGCATTTGTAAATTATTTAATTGACTGCTTCCACTAAAGGATCTCTAGAGCCACTCACACACCATTCTCTCCAAGGCTGAAGAGGTGTGCCAATCACAGCGCCATTGTTTCCAAAACGACAGCAATATAGATTGAGTGCCGCCTCAGAAACATTTAGCCCTCCGCTCGGCATCAGTTCTGTAGGAATTTAAAACGCTGGGTCTGACTATGAAACTCTAGCGAGAAATGATGGCCCATCTTTTCAAAGCTGGAACCAAAGAAGCATCGGGCTGTCTTGTGCCACCACAGGGGGGGACGTCTACATCAACAGGCCCCCACAAAGCGTTGTCTAAGTAGTTTTTATGGGCTTAAATTGTCTGGCGGAGAGGAGGCAGATGGGAGGAAGTCAAACACAATTTTTCAATACAATAATAATGAAAGTGGTACAAGATGCATTTCCAGTGTACTTTAAGCAAAGCAAATACACAAAAAGTAAGTTATAAGGCTCGAAGGCATAATTACACAAATGCTAAGTGAATGCAAGGAGCATACAGTGTCCCTGACTGCACAGAAACAGCGATCTGTTGTTTGACATTCTTCTAACAACCTGCTCTGTTGCCTTTTGTCATTCCCAGCTAAACCAAAAAAGGGTGGAGGACACAATCATTGCTTTCATTCCTCCTCGTGGCGATGCTCAATGAATCCAGGAAAGGCAGCGTTGGACCGGTTGTGATACATTTATTCATTATCATTTTAATATAGCCACAATCAGCCGCAATACAGCGAGCCTGAGCTGAGAAAACAAATTAGCGGAAAGCCTAAGGATTTTTTTTTTTTTTGTTAGCCTCCGTTCTGCATGCTCGTGGCATATGGTTACCTATTTGCAACAAGAGTTCATTTGCAGATATATAAAGAAATCAGTGCAGGGACAAATAAAATTATGTAATAAAACTCAACCAAGAAGAAATATTGCTTGCGAAACATATGGCACTGTCAAAAATTATCACTTGAGACGCTAAACACAAATACTGGCAAGTACAATTGCAACACGTTCCAGCCTAAATGAATTAATTCACTTCATTATAGAGTAGAAAGGTAGGAGTTATAATCGCCTCAATTAGAGTGGAGCTATAAAGCGAAAGATAATGTATATGTAATTTCTTTTAATTTAGCTACCATCTGTTTGTTGCAATTGAACGCACTGTAATATTTAGCTTTTCATTAGTTTGTTTTTCTCTCGGCGAGACAGATTATCGTGTATGAGCGTGGGACTTTTTTGAGTTCAATAAACCCAGGATGATTGATTTCATTTTAATAGCTTCTCATTTTTTTTGTATGTCACTCAGTATAAACCTTGAGTGATATAAAAAAAAATAAGAAAAAGAAGATTTGAGCCTGATAACGGTAAAGAAAGGGAAAAAGACACAGTTACTGTATGCAGCAGCATAAATACCACACGGTTACAGACCTCCTTTCATCTGGTTCGACTACTAAAACTCTCTCAATAGTTCTCCAGAAGCCTCTCAAGCATATGTCTCCTCATCTGCTTATCTTAGCAAACACTTGGCTCGGTAGATGAGGGGCGAATGGAGGAAAGTAAGAGTTGAGTCGACTCCTTTCCCTGATGGCCTCGCAGGCCCCGCTGCCTGGCTCAGCTGCTTCACACAGAGTGAGCTCTCTCCCCAACCTGCCATATGGGAGCCATAGCGCTTTTCTTTATCATCTATTCTTTTATGCCTACTGGTTGTGTGGCTGCCTTTGTTGTTCAGGAATAATCAAATGTTGATAGCATAGTTCAAATGGACCATTAAGTATGTGAGAATGCTCTATGGAGATGGAGCAGATAAGAGAGCAGGAGCCAGGCAGTCTGCCACGTTCAATAGCCAGCCTAGTGGTGGTGCTAATTTGATTATAATATAGTCATCTCCGAAGATTAGAGCTATTCAATTAAATATTCTAATTAACCTGAAGTATTAGGCAAATGATGCTAATTACAAATATCCTCAAGAGAGCCGGCTGGATGAAAGGCTCGGCTCGCGACTGATACTTCAGACCACTGTCTCGTAACAAGATGTCCTATATCATAGACTCGGTGAATATTAAATTCCTGGCTAATTTGCCTCAATCCCATTTGTTTAATGGCATTTGCATTTTGTTTGAAATTGTAATAAACATGTGTACCCAGCTCTTAACTTCACAGAGAAAGTGCACTCTTGGGGTAGCTTAGTATTTGTGTTTACACAGCTCCCCAGAACAATCTCTCTCTCTAACTCACATACGTGCACTCACAAACAGGCACACACAGCCACACACACACATGCACACACAAAGCCTGGCCCATTAAACTCAATGTGCTTGTACTGACTGCAATATAGCAGAATTATTTTCAGGCCCCTGTGCACATCACAAGATCAATTTTATGAAAGTGAGTGTTAATCCTAATAATTAGGAATATATTTATTTATTTGATAGGGATCGCTTTGGATAATCTCCACACATTTCTGTTAATTCTACACAGATGAAACCATAAACCGAGCAAGTGTGAAAAAGCAGGGAGGGAGAGACACTGAAAGATGCAGAGGGCTCGGGTCCAAACGCTTTGTCTAAAATCATGAAATCATCATATTTGACAAAGGTGTGAGAAAAAGCAAAGCTATCATGGTTGAGAAACATGCAGGTGCCCTCAGTGATTACTTTATATTCATAGTTTTTCCACTCCGAGGTCTTGAATATGTCATGTGCATAATGCCGGCCCTCGGTGTGGCATTCTAGTCACTCCAAGCAACGTGTTTCAATAAGGCAATTTTCTCTCTGCCTAAGAACATCAGCGGGGCGCCATTCTCAACAAAGACAGAGTATGACATGTTATCCAAGCATACATCTGCAAGACAGAACTATACTTTATTAAAGGAAAATAGGATTTCACATATGTTTTGACAAGCCAGGGAGGGGTGGTGGGGGTTTTTTGCAGGGGTTGGGGTGTTAAAGGGAGGCTTGATTCATGCTTTGTGAGCAAGGTTTGTATAAAAAGGGTTAGGCGAATGAACAGCAGGAAACTCGTGGAGATCTAATACGTGGAGGATGTTAAAAAAAAAAAGAAACAACAGTTTTCATTGTATGTAATTGTGATTTTTTTTTCCTAAATAAATCACAGCATGACAGGATTTGCCAAGTGGTGAAGACAGGGGTAAGATGAGCCCTTTCTTGTATCTAAGCAACCATACACAAATCGGTCATGTGATCACAGATTAATTACTCTGATTTATTTTTCATTTTCTTTCCTTTTTTCCGTAGCACTCCAGGGGCTAACACACATCATTTTTTGGAAGATGGTAATTAGCTCCAAAAAGTACTAATGCCAAGATTTGGAAACACAACATACACATAATAGCTGTTGTTCACAATGATACAACATTTAGTCCATAACTGATACTTTAAGTAAATTTTGCAGAAAGTGTTTAGATTTTTACACAAGTAAGACTTTTAATGCAGGACTGCAGCCTATTTGAGACCCATGTGCGCATAACAATGTACCTGCAGCTGTGGTTCTTGGATTGCTTCTATCTGGCCTTGAAAAGGGAAGCGCAGACAAAAGCGTCCTCCTAAATCCTCCTAAAATGTTTTATTTCTCATTTGAAAAATGGACACTGGCATCACAATCGCCCAAAACGCAGCACATTCCCAGGATCACCTCTGAGCTTGTCGGATGTCTGCATTAAGGTTGATACAGCGACTGTATTTACTACTGGGGGATATTATATGAGTCGGGTAAGCCTGGAGGGATGATATCAGCTTTTGTTTGAGCCTCTGCTATGTGGAGAGACAGTCGTAAGAACTGTACACCTATCTCATTAGGAGAACCATGCTGTTGACCCAGTGTATTAGCCTGGGCCTAATCCTGGCGGATCTGAACAGGCTTCCCTAAGCCTCTCATATGGATAAGTCTTCCCTTGAGCCACCATGACAAGACTACAGCACAATGGAAAACCGGGCCATGCTAACACATCATTATGCTTTCCCAAACAGATACAGATTATGAGTGAGGCCGGGTTTTGTTTGTTTATTGGCAACATTACTGTCAAATTATTGCTTTTACTGGCAGCAACTGCAAGAGGCTATTCACACACACATGCACACACAGACGCTTACACAGTTTAGCTGATACGATGCATATATGCTTATTTTGCAATAGTCTCACATGCTTGAGTACTTTAGGAAGCTGCATTTAGATACTTTACATTATAGAGCGTTATTCAGTAGTAACTTAAAGAAATAGTTTACTATGTGAATGGACGCCTTATTTGAATTCTTTTCAAGAGTTTGATGTTCAGAGTTTGATGTGCTGTCGTGTCTGTTTGGTAAATAGTGTAGAACTGAATGGCTATTATCCAAGCATTAGTAATGGAAAAGGGGGAAAACCTAGCTTAGCATGACCAACAGATTACAAAAACTAAAGCAATGTCTAAAGCATGCCAGCTACATCTATTCATGCAAAAAAGGCTCAAGGCAGTTTTTGCATGAACTAACAGGCTGACGTGTGCTGGTTGGTTGTTCAATGGGCTGCAAGTTTCTGTAACAAAAAAAAGGTCAAAAATTTGTTGATTTTGCATTTTAGCTTTCAGATAAATAAATGATATTTAACGTGTTAGTTTTAGATTTTTCTAGCTGGCAAATGTGGTGGTTCTTATCACAGAAGTTCTTTTTTATACACACATCACAGATACGGATCTACTAATTTTATTTTCAACTATTCAACACTAAGGAGGACTACAGAGTTGTCTCTGGAATGTCAGGGTCTACATATTTTAATAACCTATGTTTTCATTTTCATGTGCTACCCACAGTACTGACTTATACTTGACTTTACAGTACTTTCCAATGTTTGGGTGAGTTTTATGTTTCAGTTCCTTATAGAAAAGTGTTTGACTTCAGTAAAGGAATGCATTTTGGCTTTTCTCTCAGTGGCTATGGCCTTCGTCACGTCTACTGTCATCAATGTCATATCGGGAGTGCGACTCAGCCAGAGAAAGAGACAATAATGTGTGATTTGGACTGGGGGTAGAAATCAAAGCCAATCACAAAGCTCCCTCTCCACATATTGACTCTTTTTTGTAAACATCAAGATGAGGAAATTGATTATTGAAAGAAGTTAAACCAGTGTCGACTGCTTCTTCTCACCTGTCCTTGTCATTTCTGTCTCTTCTGTGTCTTCTATATTCACAGCTAGCTAAGTAGGCTGTGTCTTTTATACAGCCATGTCTTTTTGTTATTCTAAACTTTAGACACACCCTACACTGAAAATAGCCTGTTTTGCAATGATCTTCCACTGTAATAAACAAAACCCATAGCTGCCCACAGACAAATATACAGTACCCAATCTCACCATTAATCTGCTACCACAGCCCTGTTGAAGATGAGAGCTGGTGACTGAACAAAGCGCTCCTTGGAAGGAAATCTGTCGAACCTCTGAGCGGTGTGTGGATTGTGGCGGTGCCTGGCAAAATGCAAATGTCAAGTGACACTCGACGAGTCTGTGATTAAGATTTAATAGAGAAAAATGTGAGGCGAGGATATTAGCCTAACTAAGACCCATCAGCTGGCTCTCCTCAGGATGCCTGTCCCCTCATGTCCTCTTTGATTGCAGCAGGGAACCGCTACGTTCAGCACACAAATTCTGAGATATTGCAAGAAAGGAATAAATCAAGGCCATTATAACAGTTATACAACATGAATTAATGTGCTGATTGAGGTACATGTTGGCTCCTTCTGGCTTTGTGTTGAAAAGGTTGTTATCTTTGTATAATTTAGCCGTGGAGCCAAGTTATAGTATCTCCAAACTGTCCTTTGCCCAGATATAAGCTTATAATGTTAAGTTCTTGGTTTGTCCCAGCAACTTCTCCGGAGGTCAAACAGAAAGCATTTGGGGGGTGG
>VUQR01036378.1:54575-66325 GCA_015108515.1 Hemichromis elongatus
TGTGGGTAAAACCCCCCCCCCCCCCCCCACACACACACACACACACACACACACACCTCGGAGCAGATTAATTATGATCTCTGTAAGTCATAAAAACATCCTTTTAATTATTGATGGCTAACCCTTTGAAATGAAATTCAAATTAAATCTCTCTGATTTACAGTGGAAGCGTTACGAGCTGGCTAGCTCTCAGCTGCTTTATAGAGACCAAGGAGGTAAGTTAGGAATTACATAACACATCTGATTGGCTAAATACAGGGGGATCATATGCTCACATGAAAATGACTTTGTTTCCATTAGCGACAATCACAGGTTTCAAGGTTAGTGGGTTCATGAAGGGATCGGATGTGTGCTCGTGCATGTGTGTGCAGGTAGGAGGGACCCGTGGTTTGCCATGACAGCTCAGCTTGAATCAAGTGTGGCACTCTCATATGAGTGAAAATAATGGAATCCTATATGTCTTTGAACATGTCAGCATCTCACAGAGGGCCCAAATGGAAAGTGATGGCTGGTCGCAGCTGAGGAGGAAGAAAGAGATGCTGAAATGGGAATTGGGTGGCCGTGAGGCCATCCCTGTGGCTGACCTGCAGCCAGATGGAGGACGAACTAGCTGTCATCCAACATCAAGCAGCTGAAAACTTCATCCTCTCATTTTCTGCTTTTGTTTACCTGTCTGCTTATGTGATGCAGCAGTGAAGCAAATTAGCACGCAGAGTTTATATGCAATTTTACTTGTAACCAACGTTTTATAAATATAGAAGCCTGTTTCTGCCACCAAAAAAGAGATAAAAACAAAGTAACCTGAAGGTACCCGAACTATGACATACCATATGGATGGCAAAAAAAATAATTTTTTTTTCACTCACAGAAACAAAAGTCCATATATAAACAATGTTAAAGTACATAATTTGGTTCGGCAAAAACTGCAAAAACATGTCACGGTAAAATACATTTAAAATATGGAAGTTTTTTCCATCAGTAAAAAAAACAACAAATAAACAAACAACCAACCAAACAAAATATTTGGCTTATTATCTCAAAATTTCGACTTAATAACTTAAAATTCCAAGTTTTGAGTCAAAATATGCTGTAGTCCCACCGCCCTGTCTTCAAAAAATATCATTACTGAATCAGGAAACCCTTTCATCACATTGGTTCATTCACAACAAAGATCCAAATGTTGCCTCTGCCTTATCTGTTTGGTTATGTCTTTACTCTTCTTCTTCTCTATGTGGATGTAAACGGCAGGTGTGACCAGTGATTTCAGCTGAGTGGAAGCACCTGGGCTCAGCACTTCCAGTCTGTGTAAACCTCTTGGAGAAACTTTCTCCATGTGGTTTGTGCGATACCTAAATCATATTTTTCCAGCACACTACAATTCCTATACATCTTCCCACTTGCAGCACTGGCCTTTAATAGTACAAAACTCTAAAATGTATAGTAATGTAACTATTGTTCAGAATGATTTCTACACTGTTTCATATTTTGCTGCAAAGTGTTTGCATGACGTTCATTCCTACTGCAGTGGTTTTCTTTTTATGGAACATCCTTTCACCGTTTAAACAGCTCATAAATAAAAGAAAACATCTCATTTGCTTTAACTTATGATTGTAAAACATATTTGATTACAGAGTGAGAAAGAGATTGGAACTTCTTTATTGCTACTTTGCTGCGGCTTTAATGTGATTTGGTCAGATTTGGAGAAATCCAGAATTTTCACCTCTAGCCTGCTGCAATGGAGGTATTACAGAT
Organism: Hemichromis elongatus; assembly: GCA_015108515.1. Classification (NCBI taxonomy): domain Eukaryota; kingdom Metazoa; phylum Chordata; class Actinopteri; order Cichliformes; family Cichlidae; genus Hemichromis; species Hemichromis elongatus. Next base: position 56,328 of record VUQR01036378.1, read on the forward strand.
ATCACAGTCACACCACTGGAAACTGTACCTTTTACACGTACACTAACTATCACAACAGGAAGTTGACACATGCACAAAATTTAATAAAGTAAAAATGGCCAACTTCTCTAAAATAACGATATTATCGTATGAGGAGGCAAAAAACTTAATTCAGTGCCACTTCGCCATGTGTTCCTACTATATGGCTGGATTTAATGAGCATGTAATGGGCTACGATTTGGATTGTGGAAACTCACACACACACTCCCTATGACATCTCCATTTCATTCTCTCGCCTTATTTACAAAACCCCCAAAAATATAATTAGAAACCTCCAGCTTAAGATAAGAGGCAGTGGTGTATGGGTGATTTAAAGCACTGTAGGAGTTTCTTGAGTTTGTGGCTGAGGGCAACATGCTCGAGTAAGTATGGGGGTCAGATAACCTGGAACCACTTACAGCAGAGGATGTCCTTTTTCTTTCCTATCACCAGCTTCCTTCCACTGTGCTGCAACAAACATTAAAAAACAACAACACCTCACCTCCCCCCAACACAAGTTCCACTTAATGCAGTCAGCCTCCAACCTGGTTTCACATGGCTAAGCCATTATCCCTCCCCACCACCCCCAGCACCACCAATTTTAATCAAAGATCAGAGATGAAAAGGCTTTATTAATAAAAGTTTCCCCTTCAGGAAGATGGGAACTAAATGATTGCTCAAATGTGCCCAATTTGAGGCAGATCTGCTGGCAGACTGGGCATCTGGACTGGGCGGGGCCAGCAGGAAACTCTTGCATCTGGAAGCTGTTTACTGTGCAGAAATTAAGAGACGCACCACGCACAGATATACCACCCGCAGTCACTAAGTGAGTGTAAGTGAGTGCGTGTCTGTGGAAGTAACACATTTTTGGGGCTCTGTGCCTCAGTAACATTGGTTTATTCTCTTAGTGAAACTTTATGATTCTAATTTTAAGGCATATTCAGCATCAACGTGCAACCAGCTGGAGACAGAAACACTTCGTAGTGTCCAGATGTACTGTAGCAGCACAATACTTTTACTTCAGCTACTTTAATGGATGCATAGTGAAACAGATGCAGATGTGATGCTTCATAAAGATCTATTTGTGCACAACAAGACATTACACTTCTGCAAGAGGGAAGGACATCCAAGAACAAAAAAAAAAAAGTTTACAGAAGAGTGAAATCTGTTCCTGTATAGCACAGCAGTGTGCTTGTGTGTGTGTGTGTGTGTGTGTGTTTTCTCCCATACTACTTTTCTGCTGCTCAGAGGCTTTTCTATGGTTGCTGTGGTGATGGAGGAATGTCACATTAGTCTGTGATTATCTCTATGAGGTCTGCATTCGGTTTCCTCCAACTTGAGTAATTGCATTTTTCCTCTTCCTCCTCCTTTTTTTTTCTTTTTTAATCAAACTCACAAACAATAAGCGGGCAGGCACTGACAGAAAGTCAATGTGCCTAGGACAGCCGTTTGGTCTGTGAAGAAGGCCCGACACCAACGCCTTTTATGCTCGGGATGACGAGGCCAAGTGAGCCCCATCACATGGCCGCCAGGTTAAACAAAAAGCCTGAGCGATCGGCCTCGGAGGGCTCGAGCGAAATCCAGTGCAGTGGCGCAGACAGCCACCACTGAGCAATTCTAGTCGTCTGACAAAAGACTGATGCTATCTAATAAAGAAGGCTGCATCCATCTCGAGCACACAAACATTGCAGACAACACAGAAAGGCAGAAAGAGGAAGAGAATGGGTTTGTGTAAGGAGAGGCAGTGGTGACAGCTGTCGACTCTTGAGCACCATAAATAGTAGCTGTACCCTGTCAAAGAGAAATGAACTAAATAAATGAAGGCTAGGATAGTAGAGTGCATGTGCACAACAACACCACGCCTTTCCGTAAGTTGCGGGTGTTTAAAGGTGACATATCGTGCTTTTCCCTTTTTACTATCAGATGCAAACTGCTAACATTTGCTCATATTAAACAAGGTTAAAGTTTAAAATATCAGGATATCAGGATATGTGAAAGTAATCCCTGTTAACTAAAAGTGCAGGATTCACACTAAGCACTTTAATCCTTGAGATTTCTTCTATATTTTTGTTTTTATAACTCTTTGATCTGTATAATGTCAGCACGCGTGCATGTCTCTAATATAATCACCTTGGACCACAATCACACAGGCCTAAAGACTGGTTAGTGATTCCCTATTGCTAATGAGGCCAGGTGAAACCAGTCACAAAGCAGGACTGAAAACATCATTGTGATTGCTTTGGTTGGTAGCAGATTTCCATAGTCGCCCATAGTCTGCATGGAAGACTGACTTACCCGCTGCAAACCCTCAGCGTTTACTCTGCGAGTTGCAGTGACACTTGCAAAAGTGCAGTGCAAACAATGAAAAGTAAAAATAAAATCCTGCCTTACTGCTACAACCAACATATTTTAAAAGATTCAGCTGTTACTTCTCCATTTGTTTGTTTGTGTGCCCGTTAAAACATCTTGTTTCAGACAGCAAGTGAACTGTAGATCTGCAGAAAATAAGGATTATTTTGAACTTTCATCAAAGCTATGCAAGCAGAGTCCAAGTTAATAATATCTAGCTGGACATTAGCATGTTAGCGCTCCTTTAAAAATGACCTGCAGACATTAGAGTGGTTTGCTGCAAACTTTTAACAATGACTGAGTAACAATAAATTATTGTAATATCAGTGATTAGACATTACCCTCATTTCTCCACTTCATCTGCTGTCAAATTTGATCTCTGTTACTTTTGTATCTAGTACTGAGTACTGCAAACCTGCATGTGGTCAAAAAGGGAATTTTACTCATCTAAATGTAGCAGGAGTGCCGAGACACTGACAGAGCTCCAGAAGCAGTGGTTGAACTTAAATCTGGTACGTGTCTACCTTTTATGGCTCATGTAGTCCTCCATGTTTACCACATATTGGAGTTACAACTTTACCTAGGGGGCCCTGTTATTTAAAACACTGATTAAAGATATTGATTAAGATGATTAGCTTTCAAAAAATGATACGGTACCAGCATCCAGAAACTGGTACATACTTCTCAAACCATGACTGCTGGCATGGAGACACAAAAGCTAACCCCTCTAGAAAAACTCTGAACAATCTAACCACACTCAAAAAAAAAAAATCTCCAATCAAAGCATTACTTTACTAATAACAAGTATGCTCAAGCAGACATATTGACACAGATGGGAGTTGTTCACATAGTGATTATGGGTGAAAAGGTGTGGACAAGGCTGGAAGGGAATGAGACACAACTGTTGTTAAAATTGAATACTTGGTAAGGGTGAACTTTCATGGAAACACAGGGCTCATGTCAGGCTGCGTGAGATCACCACTAACATATGCATGACAGCGGCTGCGCTGAGGTGTTTGCTAATTTCCCCCCATTTTAAAAATTCCATTTTATTTGTACTCATTGATTTTATGTGAGGATGGGAATAGCTGGCCATCAGAGCTCCAGGAATAAAATGCTGGCACTGACCTGTGCATAGATAATTCACCATGAAAGACAATCAATAAATAACAAACACTCCCTAATCAGCCAAGGAGCTGACAGAATGACATTCCATTATCCCCATCTGGCCCGCTGCAGTCGGAAGAGCCAAATCTCAGAGGGCCAAGTCCCCCCCACCCCACCCCCACCCACCCACAATACACACTTACCAAAGCCTGTCCATTCCCTAATGTCAAATCTCAAGACCCAGACAAACAGAAAAATAATTACCCTGCAGATAAATTTGTCTCTACTGGCATCCAAGGCAACAAAATGTTGTAAAATGAACATATCAATGAATTCAATATAGACCCTTTCTGTGAACATTATGCTTCTCAATAACAATCTGATTTACAGTACATGCTAGATATAACTGTCATTCCCTTGTGATCCAAAAAAATATTTTTTTGGATCATTTAAATAACAACAGAATTGAGCAATAAATGAGAGTTAACCTACAATTTATGCTTTTTTCATTTTATTTTGATGCACCTCAGTACAGTTAGGAGCACCGTCAATGGGCATCTCCAAAAAATAGCTATAATTTACTCTTTATACATTATCCATCCATCCATCCATTCAGTTTGGCTGATTTCAAATTGGCCTCTTGGCAGGAGCTGGTTTCTGTATGCTATTTTGTTGCTTTTGTTGACTGATCTCGAGTCACAAAGGCCGAGGACTGGTGAGTGACGGATGGCAACTACAGGTCGGTAGGGAAAAATCTGTGTTACATGACCAGTTGGGTAGTGGCTGCTGGCAGGTGGAAATGATTGGAAAGAGGTAAACAGTACTACACCAAAAACTTCCTGCCTTGGTCATCCATAGTTTGAATGGAAAACGGCAACTTGTCTGCAAGCATTCTACTCGCTGGGCTGTAGTTAAACTGTGAATGCAATGCAAACTATAAAATGAGAAATTTTGCATTTAAAATAAAACATGTTGGTTGCTGTGATAAGGCACAACGTTTTACTGTGAAGGCAAACACGCTCCATTTGTTGTTTGCTTTGTACTTTTTTCAGTTTTACCTTCACTCAGCAAGTACTTGGTGAGTTTTTAACAAGTCAGTATCTTTATGCAAACTGCAGATGACAGCATCAGTCTGCTTGCAAGCAAAGAAAAGTGAGTTATATAAACACCTTTTAAAGGAATTCACCTCACAATAGCCACCAACCTCCAACTACCTATCACCAACCATTTGGGGAATGCAAAACATGCAGTTTGTGGCAGCTGGTCTTTAGGTTGGTGTAACTGAGACCTTAACAAATGTCAGTTATAGAGGCAGGACTAGTCTAAAAAGTACATTTATGAGTTATTCTTGAGTTATTGTAAAATAATATTGATCTGCTATTAACCAACCAAGGGATCATTCGCAAGTTTTCACCCATTCTGACACTTGAGCATGAAACAAAATCCTTTGTATGAGTAAATGAATGCATAGATGCGATGATAAATCTGGAAATTTCTGAAAACAGCCCAATATGTTTTATAGGAGGTCTCTGATTTTCAAAGTTGAAAACTAGGCACTGTTGAGGCAATATTTGGGTTGCTGAAATCCCAAAGTGCCTAAAAAAAAGCATTTTTAAATATAACTCCCAGACTTCAAAGCTTGACTTGAAGGTTATTATAACAGATCACAAATGCATTTCACCCTTTTAAACCCAAACAAAGAATTAACATCAGACTCTGTAGCTGCATTAACTGCCATCGTGTTGGAGCCATGGTATAAGACAGTCACAATATCGCAATAACCAACCAAATCCGATGGTTAGTTCGTCCATATCAATGGGTTTTCCACTCTGAAACAAACATGGTACTGCTGTATGTGTTTTAAAGCCTTTTGGCTTGATTTTCCCTAACCTGAACACTTTTAAATGTAATCACAGGTAGCAACATTGAATAACCATTATCAGTTGATTTGAGTGCCGTTTATAGCCCGATGTCGATAGTTTTCTACCTCCTTGTAGTCTCTTTGGCTCTTATGACCTGTTGTAATCAGTGATAAAAAGAATGTAGATTAAGTACACATATCTTTGGTTTTACTGTAACAAGAGAACCAATCTAACTTTGTGAGCTTTTTTAACTTGTAAAATGGTTTATTTGAATCAAGACCTTTTCTAATATTAGCAAAGTAGTTCTAGTACGTGAATCTAGCCAAATCGTTCATAAAAACAAAAGGAAAACTGAACCATAACAAATGATGAGTCTCAAACTTGTGTGTCGAATGAATTAGATTAGACCACTCTCACACTTCTGCATCCAAAGTTTTGTCTTTTCATTTAACATAAAAATACAGTGTCCAAATTAGTTACCTACAAGCCTGTGTATAGGCCTGATAACAACTGATAACAACCATTCAATGGGTTGACAACATTCAAAATAGCTGTATAATCTATTTCTGACTGGGTGCAAATCCTTTTATTCATACCCACTTAAGCTACAATACCGTTTACATGATGATTTATGTAAAAGTGTCATGGAAAACTTCACTATCTGACCTGGACCTTTCCTTTTGGACTTTGCATGATCTCCCCATGTATGCGTGGGTTCTCCCTGGGTACTCCAGCTTTCTTCCATAGTCCAGAGACATGCACTTAGGATGGTTATGGTAAAATGTGATAATAAATAGCCAGTAGGAGGAATGTGTGCACTCTGTTGGGTAAAAATTTGTATACATACGCCATTGTCAACAAGGGGGTATTTATGGAATTTGGAGAAATGCAGGGGAACTATAGTGGGCCAGCACAGTGGGGCAGTAGTTATCACTGATGTTTCACAGCAAGAAGGTCCTGGGTTTGAAGCTTGGGCTTTTCTGTGTGGGGTTTGCAAGTTCTCTCCGATCTCTGTGTGGATTCTCTCCAGGTCCTCGAGCTTCCTACACAGGCCAAAGATATGCATGTGATTCGGTTAATTGGTGAGAAATGCAGATAACTTCAAAACCTTCACCAGTAGCTGTTTCAGCTGTGTGTGAGACTCCCCCAGACCTTTTTGCTGACTTGGGGTAGGGAGGCTATAAAGGGTGTAAAGCCCTCCACATCTAAGCGGTTTATAGTAGACTCTGACTGGGAGGTAACAATACCAGTGGTGAATGTATACACATTATGTCACACGTGAGTGTGTGTTTGTGTGCCAGCGTAGGTAACAGTGGAGTCAGTGGAGATAATCTGTCATTGGTGTGAATTACTCCCATTCAAAACATGAAACGCAGTATGACAGACAAGGAACAATTAACATTCTGGGTTTTGTAAAGGACGAATTTAGCAGCATAAACAAAGCCTCTTAACATGCAGCTGAATACACCTACGACAACACCATGGGGTGATTATGCCGGAAAAAGGGATGAATGGCAATATAGGTACATTGTGTGTCAACACTCATGATGCTGCCGATTATGTCGGCTTTGTGTGTGAGAGAGCGAGATTGCTCGTGCATGTTCTCTCAGCGGAGGCTCCCGTTTCAAACGGCCACCTCATCATTCATGCTCCTCAACAAGAGCAGCTAGTTTTCATAAAGTGCCAGTGCGTAGCATGCACTGAAAATGAGCACGGTATCGTGTTGCCTCAGCACATGCCAAATCATTAGGTAGGTTTCCTTTTTTTTTAATTTACAGATAGGATGGACATGGCGAGCTATGAGTCATGTCTCCGTCTCATGCTCCATTTTAGAAATTAAACATTCTTAATTAATCAAATGGTGCTAATGCGGCGATACTTCCTGCCCGGGATCCTCCGCCTAGAATCCTGCTGTAACATGAGAGGCACCTAGCAAAATCAAGAGGCGCTGGAGGATGGAGTTCTGCAAGCCACTGCAGGCCCTTGGATGTCTTTCTTACTGACATCATAGCCTTGGCTCAGTGAGCTGTCTCAGTGGCTAGTGAAGCATAGAAACAGACAACTGGTATTGCTAGCTGGCCACTGCTCTAATACTAATTAAACTTGTATTTCAAATCCCAAATAAACAGTCGCACCAGAAGACCAAACCATTTGTGTCCAAGAAAAACAATCTATGCTCGCACAGTATCCAGTGACGACCTAAGTTTTCCTATGAATATTTTAAAGCATTGAAGATTAATTATTCAAATGGCCCAAAACTAAGTATTCCAAGTTTTTCTTCTGTGCTGTGCTACCATCACTCGCCTCTCCTCAACGGCACGTCACACATTTTCTTTGAGCACTCAGGGCCAAAATGAGTTTCAGTCATGGATCATGGCCAGTAATGAAATAATCCCAAAATGACACTGTGAAATTGCTGGATGAGAGAAGGTGCCGCTTGTCAGGCAGCTGTTTCTATTCCCCCATCTATCTCTGATCTGTCCAAGTCACACGCTATCAGGGAGAAGTCCCGCTGCTGTGTATATTTGTTTGAGATGTGGCGGCTGGTGACAGGGTGGTGAAATCAGCCATGTGGGAGTTATCGGATGTTCCAGTTTGTGCCCCCATAAAATCGACACGAGACACCCCCACCACGACCCCCAGCTTCTCCCGCCTCTCTTTTCTACATGCGGCCAGTGGTTAAAGATGGGGAGTTGAAAGAGCAAACAAGAAGGCAACGGCCACTCACTGACTTAACCTCTGTCATCAGAGTGCTCCGGTGTCAGCATGCGAATCAAATCAAGATGAATGGGGTCTATCCCGGCCACTGGAGGCTCGCCTCATTGGGCCCAATTTCATCAGCGCCAGTAACTGTTCATATAGAAAGATTAATAGAGCATCTGACCATGCTGCTGTGCGAGGAGGAAACTCAGACGCATACAAATAGGCTTGTGGTTGACGGGAGAGAGGGAGTTATTAGGGTGTTGCACGACAGGAGGAATAGGTGGAAGCACCTCAGAGGCGGCCTCCACTTTGATGCCTAATTGATAAGGTTCCACAGTGACATGTTCATTTGTGAGACTTTATTGTTTTAATTGTGTTACACTTTGTCACTGAGCTACTGTCTGCTGCCTATCCCATCTCTCTTTTATCCCGGCCTGTGATCCGACAGAGCTTTACATGGTTATTTGAGTGGCACAGGGACTTGGGGCGCTTTTAAAGTGGCCGGGCTGGCCCTCTTCCAAGGTGCATTAAGAATACTGACATATTTTCCCATGAAACATAAACAATAAATGTCAAGTGCTGAGCTGCTATATCTAGATTGAACTGAATGCAAGGTTATCTCTGTAAATACTGTAGCAGTATATAAAAACATCCATCTGTTTATAGAGCAAAAAAAATAAAAAATCAGCAATACAATCTGATATTTTACAACAGCCAGCACATAGTCTCACTGTTGTCGGGGTTAAACCAGAGTCCCCTGTCCCTGATATAATCCTGCCACTGACATGTTGACAAGATTATGCTCATGTTGTTACAGCTTGACTTTATGGTTTAGAATGTAATCTTGTTAATGGCAATAAGCTGTTTTGTGTACTACTGTTTGAGTTACTGTGCATCCAACAATGTGTGTGTGCATGCGTGCTCTCTCGCCCATTCTCTTTTTTCCCTTTATTTTCATCCAGCAGTCCCATACATAGGTCTGTAAACACAATTGTGGCCCAATTAAGAGGTTCCACTTTTCCATTTTAAGGGGAAACTCCTTGTTTTCCTTCTTAACATGATTACAAAGAAGTTGCTTGTAACTTCTGTCAACTGCTGTGTTAAACTTGACCTCACCTTTCCCTATGTTCCCTATAACACTAAAATGATCAGGGGAAACAACTACAAATCCTGATAAACCTGTCTACTCTCACCTGGGACTACACAGGCATTCTTATTAAGGCCGTACGCATAAAATATAGCCCCTGAGAATGCCTTCAAATAAGAATTTTTTAAAATTAAAATATTATTTTCTATTGTAGTAGTAAACCATGATTGCTAAGAGAAGATTTTAATAAAATCAGTTTGAGTTCAGTTTTATTTTTCAAGCACCAATTCAATTCAATTCAATTCAATTCAATTCAATTTTATTTATATAGTGCCAGATCACAACAGTCACCTCAAGGCGCTTTATATTGTACAATAGTACATACAGAGAAAAACCCAACAATCATATGACACCTATGAGCAAGCACTTTGGCGACAGTGGGAAGGAAAAACTCCCTTTTAACAGGAAGAAACCTCCGGCAGAACCAGGCTCAGGGAGGGTTGGGGTGAGAGAAGAAAAGAACAGGATAAAGACATGCTGTGGAAGAGAGGCAGAGATTAATAACAGGTATGATTCAATGCAGAGAGGTCTATTACCACATAGTGAGTGAGAAAGGTGACTGGAAAGGAAAAACTCAGTGCATCATGGGAATCCCCTGGCAGCCTACGTCTATTGCAGCATAACTAAGGGAGCCAAATCATAACAGTTGAGCCACGGTGGCTTATGTTGTAAAGGAAAGACCATAAAATGACATAAAGAAAAGTTGAATATTCAGATGAAAATTGGAAGAAAAAAACTTCCTTTTAACAGGAAGAAACCTTGCACACAACCATGCTCAGGAAGGGGCAGCGTCAACTGTGGCTGGTGAGGGA
>VUQR01036378.1:66345-85870 GCA_015108515.1 Hemichromis elongatus
GGGAGAATAAAACCAAAAAAAAAAAAAAAAACACATACTATGGAAGAGAGTCAGACATGTATATTAACTAATAGTAAAATGCAACATTGTGTATAAATACAAAATAGGTCAGTCCAGCCCCCAGCAGCCTAGGTCTGAGTGAGGATTCAGGGTCAACAGATCACGCTCTAACTATAAGCTTTATTAAAAAAGGAACGTTTAAAGCTTAATTATAGCTTGAGTAGCTGTCTGTTTCCAGACTGGGAGCTGGTTCCACAGAAGACGGGTCTGAAAGCCAAGGACTCTGTCTCCCATTCTACTTTGAAAGGCCCTAAGAAAACACAAGTAAACCAGCAGTCGAAGAGTGGACTGCTCTATTACCATGATGTCAAACTATGAGGTAAGATAAGATGGGACCCTAACGATTCAACACTTTTTATGTAAGGAGGGGGATTATAAAGGTGATTCTGGATTTAACAGTGTGTCTTCCGGATTCGTGAATAGATAAAACTGGGTATCATCTGCAAAGCAATGAAAATATATGCTATATTTCTAATAATATTAAATAAGAGAAATGTGTGCAATGTAAATAGAAAGGTCCCGGCACAGAACCATGTCACAAAAAATAACATAAAGATTGAAGCTGTTAAACCTTGTACTTTAAAAAATATACTATATATAGTACTAAATATTTTAGTTCATGGCCTTCATCGAGGTAGTCCTGATGGCCAGAAGCCAAAACCATTTAGTCAGATACCAATAATGTTGGTCTGCTTATTGCACCTGTTCCTGGAGATAAACCTCTTAGGACTTAAGTATGTCAAAAGCAACTGATAAGATATGATGTTTTGCTTATTTGGGTTTTATATATGATTGTGCCATTGGGGCTAGTTTATTCTCTCTGGGGCCACCATATGGGTAAGCACACGAAAATGTTAAACCATTATGAAATCTGTGCATAATGTCTTGCCTGCCTCCTCCTGTCTCTCCATCTGCACATAGTTAATGTATTTACAGTATACTCTAAAGTATGTGTTACCACAAGCTAATACCCGTTTAAAAACTCACTTCCTCTCTCTCGCTTCCTCTCTTTCTAGCCACTGGCATCACTCTTGTCCCGAGGCTTGCATTAATGAATTCAATAAATAAAGTGCCACACCAACCCATCCATTACACGTATTCGTTTCAGAACAAAACATTAATCAATTGCACTGTATGTACTAATGCAGCAGCCCCAATCAATCTGAACTTCTTATGACAATTAACAAAGCTTTAGCGGCCGCTCTGCAGCATGCTGACCCATCAATTACTGCATCTATCAAACTGGCTGGCACTAATGGCAGCTCGCTCCTCTCTCCTCACCCCCCCCCTGCAAGTATGCAAACACGCATAGCAATAGAGCATTTGTGCAGAGCTGAAAAGAATCAATTCATATCAATTATACATGCCTCGCAAAATGTGTTAATTCACATGCTCGATTACAGCCCTCCCTACTCGTGCGGAGCTACAGGAGACTTACAGCATCACTTCAGTCATATTGCTATCATATTTTTAATAAATGGTTTTATTTGGTTTCTTGGTTTGTGGATCACCAGTGCAAGAGGATATGTGATTTTATCCCTTAGTAAACATGTTTTAAGTGGACTGGTGAAGTAATGGTAACCTAATATGAATACAAATACTAAGTGTTCCACTTAGTGCACATTGCACAGAATTTCTTCACTTTTTTTAAATTTACAGTAAAGTTTTCCTACATACAAATTTAAAATTAATTTTCACTGTTTCCCTCTGCTTTTATTCTTGTGCACTCATTCTCAGCCGTCCCTCTCTCAGTGCTCCCACCCTCCCTATCCTTCAGCAGGCCTTAAAACTGGCCCTGGGGCCCTGATCCCATGTCAGAGGCAGCGTGTTGGTACCAGAGTTCACCCCTGAGCACGTCTGTCTGCATAATTAGAGAAGTGAATCTAGCCACTCCGTTCGGCAGAACAAGTGAACCCCCAGCTCTTCCCCCACCCCTACTTCCTCCAGCCTTCCTGCCTGCCTGCCTGCCTGCTGTACACGGCTTAACGCGAGCGTGTCATGACTATAACAAAGGTGAGCGGAAGATGGTAATTAAAAATTAAAGTGGACAAGGGGTGGCTGGATACACCTCTTTTAACAGCAGGCAATTGAGGTGAAAAAAAAGAGAAAGGCATGCTGGTGGCAAACCAAATGAGTCCGCTCCTACTGTTGCTAATACTGCTCTGCTTTTTCACTGATCTGGATATGAAAGTACAGCACCTATCAATGCAAACTGTTGCACATACCCTGTTCTTTAGCATGCAGTGCTAGTCCTTACATTAAAACCACAAAACATTTAACCCAGTGGGCTTTCCCTTTTTTTAGTTTATTAATTGTATATTGTATTGAAGGCATTTAGCCTAAGTTCTAGATGCCAACATCGAGAAAAAAAAATGTAACTGTCAAAAGGAAAGAGATCGCAAAAAATACTTGGTGGCAAGACAAAACATATTCAAGGTTTTCACACCTGCACCACCTGAACGTTTGTGGCACTTGGGGGCGGCAGTAACACATGTTGGCAAACTGCCAGTTTCCTCATGCATTATTCATGGAGCAAAATTAGCATTCAATTGAAGTCATGTTGCTGGCCATCTGGAAAACGTAAGTACAATGCTCTGTCTCCTTTTAGCTCTGTTTTGGTCTACAAAAACTGTTGGAAGATATCTCTATCTGTAATTGATCAACTACATTCACTACAGTGCAATTTGTAAAGCTTTTCATTAAAAACAATCATGCCAAAAAAAATCAGATCTTCCTCAAGTTGCAATATAATATACTCAATAGGGTCAAAAACCAATCTTTTAAATGTAAAAATTTGTATTGTGAACTTGGAGCTAAATGCAGTGTTAAGCGGAGTTATTTTGTTATCCAAAAGACAGTTTTAAAAATGGGATTAGTGTCATAATGCGGGAATGTCTGTGGAAAACTGCAAAGCAAATGTGTTCAAGTTTAGTCCAGCTGGATATTATTCATATGGAGCCAGTTCACAACAGCAGTCAGCTCAAAGCTAAGATCAAGATCTCACAATATTAGAGAGAAGAAGAAAAATCAGCAATCAGGAGATCCCATATGAGCAAACACTTGGCAACAGTGGGAAGGAAGAACTTCCTTTTATCTGGAAGTTGCTTCCAACAGAAGCAGGTTCAGGGAGACTGCTGCAACTGGTTGGAGTGGAGGGGGAAAGAAGAGAAAAACAAGCCACGTGAGAGAGTAGAGAGAAGCTATGCACTGTACGGAGAAATGTGTTTATACATGACCACTGACAGTACAAAAGTTTTTAGTGCCTACCCATGCTTACACCCCTGATTGTCTTTCACACAAGAAAACTCTTTGCCCTGTGAAGGGTTATGCATTTAATGCTCACTACATATTGAAGTATGTTGGCTTAAAAACAATAAAGTCTCATACCAATAATGTAGGTGAAATTTTAACACTAGTTTTTATCCATCAACTGTTTCCTGAAATGTCGTGCCTCACAAGCATCTACAGATGAAAGCATGCAAAAAGCCTATCATGGACATCTAGGTTGTACACATTTAGCTCAGCCTTTTTCAAAGTGCTTCTTGTTAAGTCTGTGTAGAATTGCAGTGAGAAAGAGCAAGGAAAGCTGTAACCTGGAAGTCTGTGCCAGCACACTGGAGTCTATTAAAGTGATCGCTGCAAGTAGTCCTAAATCATTCAAATGATGTAAACACTTTGTTGTTATTTGTGCTCACCGTTTGGCCACCACTGCAGTGTTTTAAAGAATTACCTGAACCATTTACATAGCAGTGGGTCACAGTTGGACTATTGGATTTTATGTGGCCTAAATATAATTTAGGTCTCCAAAGCCCGAAAAAGCTGCATAGTGTTTTAGGAGTGATAACAACCTCTTGCATTTACATATACATTTACTTTGTCTCTTGTCACAATGTCTTAACCTCTCTGTCCCTGTTCCAGCCGTAAATGAACCTGTCTGAGATGCCTTTCCTACCCTCCCTACACACACACACACACACACACACACACATTCCCTCACTCTCTTCTCATTCTCCTCTTCTTCCTCTTCTTCTCATCCTCCTTCTAAATTGCAACCCTATATTTCTGGACCTCTGATGCAATTATGCCACCTCAATTGCTTTGACGTGGAAGCGGGACGGGGAGGAGAGGAAAAAAACAACTGCACACAAAGCCTGCCTTTTGTGTATCAAGAAAATAAAGGCTTGAAATTGCCTCCGACCACTGCTCTGTCTCTCGTATTCTCTCCCCGCTCCCTCTCATGGACACAAACACACTCTCAACCCCTGTCTCAGTCACATACACAAAACACGCTCGTCAGACAGCTAGGCTTTCCTGAGATGGGACAGGATAAAAGTCGACAGTTTCTATTATCAATAACAAGATAAAATACAGAGGTCTTTTATCTCTTAAAATGTAAATTTATACAAGGCTCCATACCTCCATGCTGTAAATATCTAACATCTCTTAAGACCACAGAACTAGACTCAATTGATTTTTTCTCCCCTCCTCCTGGTTGCAGCCATCTGCAAAATCTCCAAGTCTGGCATAATATCAATGATGAAATTAAAAATCTTCTATTTGTCTAAACCATAAGGGAGATCACCCCGGTTCAAGCCATTTACTCTTTAAATTATATGATTGATTTCCTTTAAGGTTATTTGTTTATTTCAATGTTCATATCTGCTCTATCTAAATCATTTCTCAAGTTTATTCTATTGATTTTCAAGGGACACTGGCCTCTCTCTGTGTCTTTCTGTAACCTTGCTTTAACCATATCAGTTTCCTTCAAAGCTCATTTGCATGAAATAAGCTGGGAAAATGCATTGATTTCCTCCTTTACACTTTGGTGCCCAGTCCCTGGTTATTTGTGATGAATGTACCCATTATTTCATCGTAAGTCTCAAGTATACCTTAATGTGTTGCAGGGATTTGCATTCACCCGTAGTCTTCAGTTATGTGCATGGAAACCCAGTAGAAGTGATAGTTTACATGGGATTTTTTTGTCCATGTAATTCTATCTAAAGCAGCTCTGCTATACATAAAATCTGACTAACTACATTAGCTTACCATGGTTATTACTCTGCTCAGTGCAAAAGTTTATTCATTTATTTATTTGCTAAAAAAAATACAGTTAGCATTTTAAATCCTTTTCTATTTATATTTTTATCAATTTTTATTTTTAGGCTAAAGAGACTCTTTGTTTTTCCATTCTACATTATTGTTGCTAGCTGTCTCCTAATTTTATCAGTTTTGAAGCGAGAACACTTTTAAAGATGTAGTTGTTCTTGTTTTTTTCTTTAATGTTTATCTTGTTCACAACAAATAGTTGAAAAGATCAAAACCGCTATTCTGTCACCAGAGGGATAAGGCTTCCCTGCCTTATCTGTGGCAGTCAATTTCAAGGCTATTCATTCCTGAAAAGGTGAATCTTTAAAAAAGAAAGGTCACAGACACATTGTGTCATTTATTTTTAATGCTCAGTAATTTGCTAAAACAGCTGGGCCCTGTAGCTCTTAACAAAAGCTGAGTTAAGAGGAGTAAATGGCGAAATATTGGGGACTATCTTCAGTCATGGATTCACACATAGTTGGTGTCCTTGAACTGTATTAGTAACAGAAGGACGTACGTTGAATTGACTAAGTTACAGTAAAATATAATACCCAGGTTGCATGGCAATAATGTGACATAAAATGCAGCGGTGCGCGTGATCTTAAGCTCTACAAAGAGATAACTGTAATGAGGTTTCTAATGTACATATTGCTCAAGTGCCTTCTGCCATAATGGACGTGATACCCGTTGGCAGTGATTGCTAGAGGTTGCTAGTCGTCACTGGATGAAATCAGTTGCAACAGAGATGCTGCAATAAAAACTTCTTAGTGATTGCTACAGTTCCCTGTAGTTTTTCATGTTTGCCTGCAAATATTTTCTAGCTACCAGCCAAGTGGTGGTAAAACTTTCAGCACACTTTTCACTACAGCTTAGAGAAGAGCTGGCTAGCCCATTGAAACTACAACTGTTAAAATATGCTACCAACCAAAGCAATTACAAGGAGGATTTTCCCAACCAGTTGGGGAATACAAGTTTTTCCCAATCCCTATTCAGGGAATCACTGACCGGTCAGTAGACCTGTATGACTGGCAGTGTTGGGGAGTAACGGATACTTATTTAAAATGTATTCCGTTAAAGTTACCGTTTACAAAGGTGGTATTCAGAATACAGTTACTTTATTGAAATAAATGGATTGCACAGCGGTCGTTTCCTGTTTCATATGTTAGGCTATGCCCTCTCTATTTCTGCTAATTCCACGCTGGTGGAAACCCAAACAAAACATTTCATAAGAGGCTCTAATGTCTCGGTCTTAATCTCGCGGCCCCTGTCACCCCTACTTACGGCATAATGCCGTGAAGAAATTTTTTTTTTAAATTATTATTCAAAAAATGATTTAAAATGAAGGAAAAAGGCCGAGTGTTACAGGCATAGGCCCAAAGAATGTAGCCTGATGGGTAGTGTAGTCCGTGCTGCAGGAAGAATGGACTGACATACCCGTTTATGTTTCCGTGAGCGTGAGGGAGGGAGAAAAAGGATGGTCGAACAGTCGAGTCGTCACCGACCAGAAACGGGAGATGGAAGCGTGTAAATATAATAATTACCAGCACAGCTAAAAAGAGAGCCTGACGTGCCTAGTTGTAAGTAAGCTGTTATGACTCGACTGTAAACTGTGTTCGTGTTTTCCTCTAGAACAATATGTTCAGTTGGAGCAGCCTTTCAACTCCTGTCTCTGTCTCTCGCTAGCAAAGTTGACCCAGACAACAAGTAAAGCTGGTTTTCAACTACCAGCCCGACACAGAACCCATTAGCCGGAGGTGCCTTTACTACGGTTCGGAGCAACGGACCTGTTTATATACTTGTGGAATAATTTTCTGTACAATCGCTCCAAAAAGTGCAGCCTTACCTAATGTCCACTCTACTGTTACTCATTTTATATTAAGATTTAAAAATCTGGTTGGTATTGGTAGGGCGAGTAACCTTAAGTAATTGTAATAAATCACACAGCAATAGTATATTCATGTAGTTGTAAAAAGTGATAATATATTAAGTAATCCAAAATATTCAGAATACGTTACTCTCATTGAGTAACGTAACGGAATACGTTAAAAAATACATTTTGGTGCATGTATTCTGTAATCTGTAGTGGAATACATTTTAAAAGTAGCCTTGAGGCGACTGTTGTTGTGATCTGGGGCTATATAAATAAAATTGAATTGAATTGAACCTTCCCAACACTGATGACTGGTGCTTTAGCAACCAGCCAGCAATTACATATAGGTAGTTAAGAAATATGAATTTTCCCTCATGGCTGGTGTTTGCCAGATGGCCAAGGCCATAGAGGTGAAATGCTATATATTAAGTTTCTTGAGATAATTATCAGTTTTGCATTTTTTGCTGCCATCCTGTTGACACCAAACTACACAGTGTAAAGACCTTCCTTAAGTAAAGTGGCTGTTTTACCCTCAACTTCACTGGCAAACACCTCGCCCATCAAACCAAGCTGTATCAAGACAGCTCGGCCACCTAGTCACGCATCCTAAATACCACCACCAATACATTCAGTACCAACAACAGAGATTTATGCTATTGCACAAAAAGCCACAGAATATCATGTGAGACTTTCCCATATAACCACTGACCCAAGAACTGGGCCAATCAAACCTCACCCTATTTATGTCCCTTTGATTTTTTTTTATTCTTGTCGTTGATCCTGTTGCAGCTTTTAGATAATGCTAATAGATCACAGGCCAACGGGACGGAGCAGGATAATGGAGCTTTCATTGCAGCCTGATTAACTTGGCTGTAGGGTTCCACCTCACCCCTTTCGGCATGATGGCCCTAATTAATAACGATTGCTCCCCAAAATGTGCAAATGGAACGATAAACGAAGGACCAACTAATTAACTGCAACCATTTCTACTAATCATTAGTTAACATCCCGTTTTGTCATCATTACACTGATGCGTGTGCAAGGGCAGATAAAACAGGCCAGCCCTTTTTTTCCCCTCTCTCTCTTGCCCCCATAAACCCTAACAGCCATATTTTCTTCCCCTGTAAAAAGTAATTAAAGCAAAGGCCAAGAAAGGTTTAGAAAGTTCTATCACTAAATAGTCCACAGTAAGAAAGGCTTTGGTATTTTTCAAACAAAATTCGCTGAAATCATCCTGTCCACTCTCAATTCAGTCCTGTCAACAGCAGATAGGGGGAGAAATAAAGCAAAAAATACAGCAAAACTACTCTGAGAAAGGCTGTCAGCACTCAGCCTTCTCTGTAGTGCAGAGTGCTCCAAGTCATTTATTTCTGCGACTTTTGCCAGCAAGGAAATCAGTGTCAGTGAAATGCTGCTGTTTTTCTTTATGTCTGTGTGATGCAGCTCTTTCAGGGGATGCTGAGATGCACTGTTCATACTTGGGCCTTTGAATTTATGTGCTGTTTCCAGATGCTGAGGAATCGACAGGGCTCAATGATGAACAGCCGGCGTCAGCCCTGCTGCCAATCAAAAAGTTAATAGTCTGTCCATTGAGGAAGGGAAATGACCCCCTGAGCTTCGGTCTGCACATCGCTCTCTCTCGCACGCAGCAACTCAAATCTGACTGCTTTTGACTTTGTGTGTGTGCACACAGAACGCCAGCATTTTGTGCGAGTCTGTTCTTCATGTCTCTGTCAGATCGAATTCTCTCACTGAATCCCTATATTTGCCCACACATCAGTGCAGAACTTTTATGGCCATGTTTGATGCCCAAAGGGTAGAGCAGATATCTAATTTTGGAAAACAGAGAATAATCATTTGTTCCATCCTCCGTTTCTCAGTCTTTAGCAATATGCCGATGTATTGCTTTTTCTCTCTATGCACCTTCATATGTGCATTTCTCAGATGAAAGCTTAAGGCGCTCTTTGTCAGTGCTAAATTGGAAGGTAATCCTGTTATAACCTCACTGAGGTTATATGTGTGACTGGGTGATTAAAATTACCTGCAAATATTCCAAAGGAGCCATTATTTATTGGTGCATGAAAGACACAAAGGAGAAAGCTGCACTCTTATTGCTAATACTCAAAAACGCTTTAGAGAACACTATGTATGGTAATGAAAAAGCTGTCAATAGTCCTTTCAATTGGCCTGATTTAGTAAAACTTTTATGAAGACAGTAAATTTCATGTCTTATTTTCTTGATCCTTCCAAAGAGAGAACATGGAGAAATCAATATCTCCCTAGCCTGGCCCTGAATTTTGCCAACCTCTAATTATTATCTGGCTCGTGGCGATGATCAGCGAGTAATTGCAACTACTGGGCTTCTCATGCCAGCGACAGGTCCAATAGCAAATGTCTACATGCAAAGCACTTACCTGGCTTAGTAAAATCTATACAAGAAGGTCACAATCCCTGCAGAGATTTAGCCCAAAAGTGATGCTTTCATTGTTTGGATAAACTGCCTTAAATAGTATGTACAAAATTAGACCTATGTGCAAATACATTTCACAAGATATATATATATATAATTTCAGTGCCTAAAACACTATTGCATACTCTGCTTTTGTGCTCAATATGTGTCCACGTGTGATTTCATCAGATGTGTCCATTGTTAATGGCTTCTGTGGTCATTGAGTTTGATGTGGTTCATTTAAAACCAAACAAAAGAGCAGTGTGCAAAAACCGCCAACAGCCCCATCCAGTATTATTGATATTTTACTGGCTGCATTATAAAGCCCAATAATCTCTTTTGACTGGAAGTTAAGTGATGGAATTCATCAATGGTTGCAGCTAAAACATAAATTAAGTATTTTGACGTTCATGCATTTTCAAAGGTTTTCCCAAATACCAAAATCCGATTGCACTCTGATCATGCACACTCTGGGTGTATTTTCTTGGAATAGTCTTGTGCCACCTTTTCATGCTTTGGTTATAACAAATGATCTTTTACATTTCTTCCATCTCATATACACGTATGCTGAAAACCAGTAGATATGGCAGATATCTCCAATATCATGTTATTTATTTTGAGGTCACCTTGAAATTAAAGCACCAGTGATTAATATTTCACATGAAAATCAGTATATCGTAAAAAAAGTCAGCTAAAATGGTCCAATGCAGTATACTGATCAGGTATTTATAAGACCTGTTTATTATGTTGGCAATTGGTTGTTTCTAGGTTATTAGTACATTTACATTTCTGCAGTGACCCTTTGTTATATAATGTGGTATATTTCATTTGCAAACATGTAAAACATGTAGAAAGTCAAACAATAAAGCAAAAGTAAAGATAGAAAACAAAATAGATGACCCAATTTTGTTCATAAAAAAAAACATGTACAGTTAACACAGTTTCCTCCAGTCAGTATTTTACTGTTACAATGACGATGGCTGAAGTTGTGTAAAAGCACACGTGTGTTTAACCCTTTAAAACCAGAACCAACTGCCAAAAATCTTTATTTTTTTTCATAATGGAGTGTTTATTGAACCTTATATAATCTTATATAGAAAATTATATCAAATTGTAATCTGCATATATGAGTTAATTTGTATCACATTTGCTACATAAGCCATATTTTTGCAATTTAGTCATTAAAAATGTGTCATGTGATTTTTTTACCGTCATTTTTTTGACGGTAAAAAAAAAATCACGCAGCCTAAAAAAAAATCAGAAAAACACATCAAACACGACACGCTTGGCTTTAAAGGGTTAACTTGCAGTATATGGCATTACAGTCAATGTCAGTGTAGTTGACTTAAATTCTCTTTCCTTGGATTTCTATTTATTTAAGAGTAATTATGAAAAATAAAATGTCCTTTGTGATAAAACACTCTTAATTAACATATTCATCCAAGTCTCTATAGGAGATCTTTTTTGTTCATTTCCAGGTCCATGCTTTTAAATTTGGATGCTATCAGAGTCATTTTGCATGATTCAGAGTTTAAAATGACCCTTACTTATCCTGTGCAGCCCTTCAGTTCATCCTCTTTCTGAAACGAGCTTTCTTAGTTGTGTGACACCACCTCTCACCTGATTGGCTGCTTCTCACAAACAGAAGGTTTGAAGACCAGCTGAGAGGTGCTGCTGTGTTCACAACTAAGAGCCATGTGCGTGACATGATCAAATTAGAAATATAGTCCTTGAAATAATCTAAAGCCAAACTAAACAGAGCCTTTACATTCTGAAGCCAAAGGCAGCAGGCCTCCTGCCAACTAGTAGCGCAAATAAGTACTCCCCTGGCTGAATGTGAGTGGTTTCTGGTGGCTGCTGGCAGTTGCTGTGAAAAAATCACTTGACAATCCCCAGTCACACAGGCCTAAAGACCAGTCATTTGAAGCTCCTTAGTCCTTATGTGAAATTTCTTAAAAACACACACACACAAAAAGCCTCTTTGCAGTTCCTTTGGTCACTAGCAGATTGCCACTGTTGCCTATATTTTAATATATGGCACTCAAGATGCTGACTTGTCAGCAAACACTTGCCAACTGCTCTCTAAGTGGTTGTGAAACTGAATGAGTGCAGCGTATTTAAAAGTAAAAGTAAAATGCTGGAAAGTAAAACACTTTCAAAATAAAAGTTGCACTTATAGAAAAGCGGTGTTTTTAGTGGTAATACACATCTTTTAGTTTGAAGGTTTGCACTCTTCCATACCAATACAGGTGGGGTCATCTATCTACTAGCAAATAAAGCAGCTTCAAAGGAGGTTTTCAGTGCAGTAACTTTACCAAGCGACGGCACACAGCCTCGAGCAAGCTGTGTTTTTAATTTTGAGTAGCTTGTGTGTGTGTATGATTTTAGATCCTGTGCTCTAACACATTTTCGGGGGAAGCTATCACTTTTATTATGCAACTCAGTACATGTTGAATAATTAATAGTTATTGTGTTACCACCATTTTTTTTTTTTTTACATTAGGGCATGTTTTCAAAGAAAGGAAACTTAAAAGGAACAGTTTTGGTGTACATCTTATTTCATCAACTATTACAAATCACAAAGTTTTCAGCATCTCATTATGAATAAGGACAATCTCAGTTACTGGTGGTAGCTGGGGAGATGTTAATGTGGCTCTCCATGGTCAGATGACACTGACGGGCCCTGAAAATTGACACAAGCATCAGACACAGGGGAGGGGTGTAGGATGGGTGTGTGACAAATAATAGGGGAATTAGAAATTAATGATTCTGCCAGTATGTAAATGGCGATTAAAGGACAAGCAGTGCTCCAGGCTCTCTGGCCCAAGCTGCCTCTACTTGTTTGGATAGGGACTGACACACACACGTGCACATGTGCACACATGTTTGTGATGCATATTGAGGCTGTGACACACATCTATATGGGCATAAAAGAAAATAAATCCACAGCGCTCTGGACCAGATCAAATCAATCGGCCATAATGGCAGGGCTGATCATTATGGGCTGCTTTTGTTTGTTTAAATGAAGAGTGAGTGTGTCTGCCATATTGAGTTGGATTAGGCAGTGGAAAACTGTTGCCTCCAGCTCCAAACGCTGGATGAGAGTCGCCAAGTCAGGCTCTACAGTAAAATACTATGAAGGCCTATTTAGAAATCAATGTCAAACTTTCATTAGTAGGGTCAACAATGTAGATATATTGTCTAATCGCTGTGGGTCAACAAGGCATGAGAGGAAGCTAAGGAGAGATGTGGCTTCCCTGGGGTTCTTGCACAGCAGGAAGGATTTAAAGCTATAGATCCTAAATTCAATCTTTTGTATGGACCGTTAAGTTTGAGGGGAGTACATAGCGGCATCTATCAAAATTCTGCAGCATTTGGCGGTTTTAGTTGGTTGAGCTGGTTTTAGTAAAAACAAAAAAAGTCCTGAGCTCTGAAAAATTCCAGCTGACAGGCTCATTGACAGAAAGAATAAAAGGCCTATGTCCTGTCTTCTGATGATGTCCTGTCTTCAGTCAGCTGCAGAGACTGATAGAGGGCCTGACTGAAAATGAGCTGGTCAGCGCTGACCTAAACTGTCACAGATAAACCAAACCTGCTTTTGTTTTAAAAAGCTCTAATGAGAAGACTAAAGCAATCGGCTAGAGATGCACATACTGCATGATGAAGCATACTGGAGAACTCCTGCTTTCAAATAATGTCTAATAATCAAATAATTAAATCAAATTTAATCACATGAATAATAATAATTTTGTTAATAAAACAAAAGAAAGGCTCATCTACTCTTTGTATACTTTATATATCTAAAAATTAAAAAAAAATTTAAAAATCAATAATTAAAGCCTGACCTACTGAAAAACTTGAAAAACAACACTGAGAAAAAAAGCTACAAAGTGGGCAATCAAAGCTCAAACTATTCAAAGCGTTTTTTTGAAGCTGTAGCAGTGAGGGCCCTTTACCGCAATCCATTGTGCACTAAAACTGTTTACAGCACACAATTGCTCTTGGCTTCACCCCCATTACTAAAGTCAAAATCCTCCTCTGATCATCCCTCATCATATCCGACCACCCAGGGCATTAAAATGACAGAGTGTTAATTAATCCATCATGCTGGTTAATTGAAATGATGTATGATAGTCATTTGTTTTCTTTGATCCCTGAGCTATTAGTGCTGTGTAACTGTATGACTAATTAGTATGAGAACACTTCTGAAATAATTGGCTGTAATTAATCTGTCAGCGGCGTGAAAAAATGACTGCGTCTGACAGTTATGACGAATTGCAGTGTTGATATAATTATGTAATGATCAGGGCCACTTTAGTCTAACAAACCCCCGCATCTTTGATGTGGTTTTAAATCCAGTTCGCTGTGCTCTGTTTGTTCCTTTATACATTTTCTTTACTGTTTATCTGCTGCCCAGGCTTTGGTTGTTGCTGCTGTTCAGCTCTGTGCATTGGATGAGTAGCTGAAATGATGCTATCTGACTCCCTTCTTCTTCTTCTTCTTCAATGGTTTCTATGGCAACCATGTCAAATGATTGAGGTCGGGGGTCAAACTGACCAATAGTGAGTAAATTACATTTCTCTGAATGATTCCCCCTGAGTTGCTATTGAAATCGAGCCCCAGCCCTCTGATGGATACATCTTGTCATTCACAGTTTAGAAGGCAAGAGAGGAAAGTACAAACATGACACCAGAGGGCTCGCCTCGCTCAAACAAAGTGGCTACTGAATGAATAAACACACAAGCACTCGTACAGTAGAGTTGCAATTTAATAGAGGGTAAAAAAGCACACACACACGGTAGCCAGCATGTCTCAGCCACTGTTTTTGGCCACATATTTAAACTGATTATGTGGTTTATTTTTAAAGAAATGACAAAAGCTCATGAGCTGAATTTCGAGCCCACAAGTCTCCACTGCAGGCTGTTTATTAAGGCCACACAAGGAGCGGTAAATAGAGCAGTTCCCTCTTCTGCAAACACAAGGCCTGAAGGTCATTGGTTTGTCTGAACTGTGGCTCACTCAATCCCTCAGCTCAGAGTTCAAGTGCTGACGCTCGCCCTCCTCTTCCTAAGTCTCCCCCCGCAGTCCACGGAGACCATCCCAACACTGCGGCGTCAGGCGATGAGCAGAGAAAAGAAGGAGATAAAAACACAAACGGTTGTGATTCATTGCTTATTGTGTACCGCAGAGTAGAGAAGTGAAGAGGAGGTAGAAAAAAACAACAACAAAAAAACAGAATGAAATCCATTGCAAATTGAATTGTCTTTGTTTGAAGCAGGTCTGCTTCAACAAAAATAAAAAATAAATTCTATGACAGAGGCCATAAATGACAGTGGCACAATAATCTACAGCGACCTGTCCAAGAGGCTGATAAGACATCACTAAAGGGGCTGATCGATACTAACTATTCATTTCTGAAATTATCTCCACATTGATCCAGGAACAAGTGCCAGCAAGGCAGGGGCACACAAGCCTTAATACAATAATTATATAAAGGGCTACAAGCTCATCCTCCCAACCAATAAAGCCTGTCAGCAGCACCAGACACAGTGAAACCCCATAATCCATCAGCACATTGGCCTCTGACCTCTGGGCTTGGAGGCTTTCTCTGTGCAGCCTTTATAAAAGTTGGTTATTAAAGGACACAATTGGTGAAGATACCTCAGTGGGCAAAGGTGGGAAACATGATTTGTGGAAAACCGGACACGCTCGTATCACCGGGAAAAGGAAAAGTCCCTTCGTCGAGCATCTTTCACTCCCCTGCCTTGCATTCTGGTACATCTCTAAGATAAAAAAAAACAAAAAAAAAACAGCTGCTTTGTATGCCGAAGATATTAAATGGCAGTAATCATGTTCGCATAAACAAATTTGGACAAACTGGGTGAATCTTCAGGGACACTTGTCTTCCCACTTTGTTACTGACGCTGATAAGACAGGGGTATTTTTACATATAAATCTCGCAGGGTGCAGCTTTGAGATTGCTGAGGGTAATCTGAGGAATTATCAAAATGAAATGAATATTCAAGCCACCTGCCATGGCTCAAGCTCAATCACTCACATAGAAAATAATAAG
Source organism: Hemichromis elongatus (assembly GCA_015108515.1). Taxonomy (NCBI): domain Eukaryota; kingdom Metazoa; phylum Chordata; class Actinopteri; order Cichliformes; family Cichlidae; genus Hemichromis; species Hemichromis elongatus. Next base: position 81,886 of record VUQR01036378.1, read on the forward strand.
AGACATGCCATCTGTCTGTATCACAAAGCATTTATGCATGATTAAGGACATGTATACCACTTAAAAATGAAATAAAATCTCTTAGCCTAGATAATACTTATGTCCTCTTTATAATGCCTCCATTATAGATAGCTATACAAGTACAGTAAATCAAATTTGATTTTAGATTGGCAATTATATATATAATAAACTAGTTTATGACTGTATACTGATACTGTCTACAGGTCCAGTGTAACAAGCTGGATTTTTTTTAAAGAACAGTACCTACAACTATGGACCCTTTATAAAATAGGAGCCACAGTAGAGGACCTATGTCCCTGGTTATCTTAATAGACTAATTGATCTGCTATTGAAGAGGCACGTTCCTCTGAGCATCACAGAGACAGCCCGGCTCCAATCAGACAGGCATGTGTTATCAAACTGGGAAGTCAATTAAGAGAGAGAGAGACGGACAGAGAGAGAGAGAGAGAGAGAGAGAGAGAGAGAGACTGGCTCCAAGCTGTCAGCAGACTGGTTCTCACAGAGGGAAGTAGGTTTCAGAGACTTAGTCCAGACTACAGACATACAGGAGTCAATGTTTGGTGAAATATGTGTAACCTTGCCTTTGTGAAACACCAACCTGGAGCCTTCTATCTGGCTCAAAGTCACAGCTCTCTAATAGACAGGTGTCTCTTTCAGTTAAACATTTTATCTAACCTATGTGAGTCAGTGACGCAAAATAAATATATGCAAAGTTAAAAGGTTAAAAATTTGCTAACAGTGGTGTTAACAGTCTACATGTGGGTACTTTTTAGATATGTGCTAATGATCAAAAGCTACTTAGTCTAATGTCAATCAAATCCATTTTTTTTAGGTGCAAATGAATTGCCTTCTCCCTCCAGCAGAGCCTGGGTCGGACGTAGACTGTTATGTAAAGAGTGATCTAACCATAATTTGACCTAGAAACGACTGTGTTTGAATGTGAGTGTGGAGTGCTCTTAGCTAACCATAGGTGCATCACACATATACCTGCTAACTGGTCCTCACCAAAATACAGTGGACACACTGTTGAATATTAAGGGAAAGCTACTAAAACCTTGATGTATACCAGGCTTTAAGCATGTTATTTCTACAAATACAAGCATCAACTTGCTTTTTTCAAGTGAGCCTTAAGTGGCTTGTCACTATTTTGTCAAAGCTACTGGCTGTGTTCTCAGCTACACTCAAGGTTCCCTTTGTAAGCAGTCAAAGTGATCCTGGACACCAAGAACGAGTTGTTTGAAAGAGCCACAAAATCCCCATAAGGAAACGAAACAGGTGGTGGTTTAAATCACAAGACTGTCAACCAGGAGGCCGTGTTCATCTCCTTTTTGGGAGCTTTGTTTAGATTTTTTTTCCCCTTTTTTTGGTTGGTTGGTTTCATTAAAGTCATGTCTCTTTAGAAGCACAATGTTTTTTTTATTCATTATCCTGCATTATGTTTAAAGTTCTTTACAACTGCTCATATTTATATTCTATTAAGCCTGAGTTGACCAAACAGGCTTTCTCTCCATATTATTAGCTTATAAACAGGAAATTGTAAGAAAAATGCTAGTAATGATGGTAAGATGGTAAGTAAGTAATGAGCCCATTGAAGCTTCAGTATTTATTTTTTCATGTATCAATGTTTGAATGTAGTTAGTCACATTACATGTCACAAACAACAGAGCATTATTGTAAAGTCTGTACACCGATGAGTACAGAGACTGCTTTCTCAAACATGCATGTATGGAGACACCTATTTTGAGCTGGTGAGAGGTTGATGACAATATTCACCACTTACACAGCCACAAGCTTTCATTCTGAAACCCAGCTTCCTGCACTGCCTGTGATTTTGCCATCCAGACTAAAACCGCACTGTTGTGTTGAGATGTTGTGCTTGAAACCCAGCGAAAGACTTTCTCATATTGGACTCACGGTGGCTACGTCAGGTGAGGTGCTCTTCTGTCCTGCAGGGCTCAGCAGTGTCCAGTTTCATGAAAATCTGAAAATGTTCATTTTTACCACTAAAACAGCTCATGCGTACCGTACAGGTTTTAATTAAGTCTTTTTGTGGCTACCTAGCTAACTACATCTGCTCTAGTCAAAAGGCTTATTATTGGCAAGCCCGTCTACAAGAACCCTTTCCTGTTTGACTCACCGCTCCTATTTTCAGCTCCACTTTCATGTTTGAACATTTCAAACTCTTTTACTGTCTCATCACACAAGCCAAACTTCCTGACAGCTGACCCACAACATATATCAAGACCGTGTTTTGTGCTTCAGATGTGTTTCAAATAATACAGCACTGCGGGAGGGTGGGGGTCTAAATAGGGAAAGAAAATTGCACCAATGCACAGAACATCACACATCAGCTAAAAAAAATTTAATGAAGCAGATGGAAAACTGAAAAAAAATGAGCAAATAAATAATGATGTTGTGTACCGATTCCTGCTGTAAAGATAAGAAGAAACGCTGATGCGAAGCAGCCTCAATATGCATGGTTGCTTCCAATGCTAGATGCAGAGGATGTTTGTTATTCACAGACATTGTAACTTTCATCTGTTATCTCCTTTCATTGGAGCACTGGGGTCCTCTCTAAGGGGTGAAGATTACCCTTAATGTGCATTCTAAATGCACTTGTAATTGCATTAGTGATCATTTTAGATACAGCGACTAAATAGCTCTTTTCACAAAGAGGATGTAATAAATATTGAAAGGACGCAGCCAGGCTTTATCCACCATTTTACTTAATTGCTTCAGACTGTGTGACAATGGCTGGTTACTGGACTGTGGCGGACGAGCGTTTCACCACAAGACAAACAGAGGATGTATCTATTATCTGAGCCGCACGGAGGTCGTCGACCTACGACAAGCGGAGGACCGGAGACATTAGAGATCATGTGCAATTTAATCTTCACACAAAATAAAAGGAGGATGGACAGAGAGCGGCAGCACCACAAAAGGGGCCAGAAGAATGGACGGCCGTCTTGGACAGGCCTGTCCCCCAAAGGATACTGGGCATTTTCTTCTCAAGCCACTCAAAGCCATCGCACTGTGCCTGATTCCACTCACTCCTCTGACACTTGTATTAATGGTATTTTGGCCTGGGACTGTAGATGTTGAAAAGCGATTGTGCAGAAGCAGCTGTGTCTCTCTTACTCGCTCTTTCTCTCTCTCTCTCTCTCTCTCTCTCTCTCTCTCTCTCTCTCTCTCATACTTTGCAAGTGTCTCTTTTACTGACTCCTCTATCCTCTGTCTTCCCCCCCACTGCACACACACACACACAAACGCACGCACACATACACACACACCTTCTCTATTCTCTATCCATTCGTTCAGTCATTACTGGTCAGTGTCAGCACTTGAAAACTGTTGTGCTTGCCGAGCCGGTGTCATCACAAGTGGAATTAACCATTTTCCCTGTGCCTGATTGCAAGAAGCCCGACTCATTCCAGCACTCCTATACACTCCATCAAGATCCACTGACAGAGAGAAAGCCTACTGGCTTCTATTAAAAGCATGATATAACAGTAAATGTTTACCAATCTGTGGGAGGCTCTGCAGTTTTTGACCCCATAACAAAGGAACGAAAACAGAAAGAGCAGAAAATCAATCCTAAAACATGATGAGAACCTCTCGAGTAATCTGAGACACATCACGGTGGAAAATATTAATTAGTGCAGTGTTGTGAAACCAGCCGAGTCTCGCAACAATCATATCTTTTGATGAATCGTGACTTAGGAAAAAAGCTTTCATGTTAATCCTAGCTGGGCACAGTTAAATAACAAGTAATCAGTCATTCTCAGGTATAAATGAGATACAGATACAGAGAGGCACAAGGCCAATGATAGCATCTACCAGATTTAGCTTCATCTGAAGGGATAACATGCAAAACTATCCATGGGCCACCTTGAATAAACAAAGCTTACTATGTAGGATGACGAATGTAATTCCTTACAGAAAAAGGGGGGGGGGGGGGTATTCC
>VUQR01036378.1:85894-124890 GCA_015108515.1 Hemichromis elongatus
CGCAGGGGGATTACATCTAAAATCTTAATATCTTGTATTTAGGCCTTCAGTAGGAGTAATCTGTCGTCTTGAGACATTTGCGGAAGATCATGAAATTGAATGAGTTAATACAATACAAATCGGCTTCGGTTTTTATTATTAATTTCTTTGCAGAAGATTACAAGATTTGTGGAGATTTGACGTGACCCTCTATCACCGTTGTAGGTGGCCGTGACATTAAAGTCACAATGAGAACTTTAAATAACCATTACCTCCCGGATCAGCGTTCCCTTTCTCTTCACAGCAAGTGCTTTTGGAGGAGATGTAATGCACATACAGTCTGACAGGAGAGAGGGGGGAAAAAAACAGGAATACAAGGGTCTCTCAGTTAATGTATCATCATCTGAGTGGGTTTGGATTGGAGTTATTAGAGTATTTCACTTCATTGCATGACCTCCTGTTCCTCCTCAGATCATGAATCCTATTCATTACCCAGTCCTTCTGGAGTGCCCGCCTTTATAATATTACTCAATTTATATTCTGAAGCGGGCTCCTGGGAGAGCGATCAGCGCTCCGAAACAGCGACCCCCCTATAACCCAATCACAATATTTAAAGGGCAGCAAAGAGCTTTTTAATGCGCGTCGTAGATAACCATTTAAAGTGGATTGCTTTGCTTTAATATGACCTTAACAGGCTGGCAGTCACATGTGAAGAATGAATAAGCTAATAGGAGAGACGACAGGGAGAAAGAATGAAATCAAAAAGCAGAATATGAGAGATTTGTTTCAATGCTAGCTGGCCTCTTGACGGCTGCTGAGAGGAGCATGATAGAGAATCACAAGCGTGTGAATGAAACAGGACAGGCGATGAATGAAGCTACTGCTTGCATTTCTCTTTTCCCTTTTCCCAGAGTATGAACTGCTTTATCATGATAAAAGACAAGACAGGTATAAATGACACATTTACATTCTCCCATCAAAGAGAAACTTGTCTCAATCTCGATGAAAGCAGCTGTAGATCTCGGTTTTCCACTGTTTTTTCTGCAGGGATTCAGACACTTACGGGGCAATATACACGGTGGCAATATGTTTTCTTAGATTTACCATGTAGACATTTCTGGGAACCTGTGTGTTGTTTGCTTTTGAAACTGACGCAACATATCTGTGTCAAAACGTTGCACTCAGTATAAATTGCATTTTTTGTCGGCTTCTATTAATCGGGAAAAGACTTTAACGCCATTTCTGACTTGGATACTTGAAGAATATCACTTTAGATATACATACACAGAAATATGTGATTGGTTATATACTTTTACGTTAAAAAACTGAACAATTTTTACAGTCAGTTATACATAGAAAAGTGTGAACTCCAGGTAGAACTGCTAAGATTATCAAATATATTGCATGACAAAAACAATAAAGTTTTACCTACTTTATTCTTTAGGCACATTTATTGACTGATACTCTCTGAATACTCTCACCACCATTACACGTCCACCACAGATCCAAACAGCCTTCATAAATTTGCTTTGAGGTATTGGAATTTAAGGTAAAGAAGTCTAGATAATATTTTTCTTGGGAAAAAACTATAGTGTAATTGCAAATACAAGTATCTATCTCACTGCAAGCTCTTGTTATATTTAGAGATGACAAACAACACATTTTTTTAAGCTTTGCAGGACTTTTTCTAATATATTTAGTAGATCATTGGGCCACTGCCTAAGATTTCCTAAGTACCTTGCAAAGGTGAACATAAAATAGTGTGTAATGATGTGTAAGACATTATTTTTTACTCCCAAAACTCAGCAGAATAACACATATTTACGGCTTTAACCAAACCACATTTTGTTAGCTCCATTACCTCGCCGATGGATCTTGCGCTTCACTGCAGTCACCACATTTTAATGGGGCATCCATGCCTCCTAATGCATGTTTATGGAGACAGGGTTTTTTTTTTTCTATGCAATTACAGTCATTAAAACCAGTTGAATTTTCAAACAATTTTCAAGTGGTTTGCATTGGTACTTATTTCTGCTAGAACTCTCATTTCTCATGCCCCTATACCTCACTTGTTGCTGCTCCCCTGTAGCACAACAGAGGGCTAAATGTCCTTAAGTTTTTGTGCCGTAAAATACACAGTAATGTAATTTTTTTTGTTCTAGAAGTAAGTTGTCTGCCACAGAAGCTGAATGTAATTCTCCGGGGGATGCATAAAACCAGGCTGTAGCTAGCTCCTGTTGTAGGCTATGTTTTAAGGGGTATAAATTATTAGCTAAAGCTAATCGCCTACCTCCCCCAGTTAAAGCTAATAGCCTATACCACATCTTCCTGTTTCTTCCAGATCAAACACCGATTCATATGCAAGACTTAATACACTACATGTTAATATAAAGGAGAAATATATAATTAAAATGTAAGACCTGATGAAAACGACATTGTTAAGGGTAACTAGCTTAGCTTACCAGAGCAGTGAATGTGCCTTCCCTGACTGTTGTTGTCACAATGTATTCATTACATTCATTCAATATACTACACTTATTCACATCTCTAAAATGAATATATTTATTTGATTATTCTATAGTTCAAAAAACTATACATGACAAATGAGAACACCTTTTTGGGAATTTTACATCTTTTCGTTCAAACACACTTTGTACTTCCTAAAACTATTTTTATGCCACTATGCTCGACGTCATGATTTCTGCTTTTGTGAGGCAGTGTTAATTTTATCAGCACCTATCAAACACTGGCGCTTTAAGTTTGTTTTACTCGTGCCATGTTATTTTTGGCATTGGGATGATATTTATCTATGAGTGATCTCTGCATGGTGCAGAATCAGGATTGCTAAAGGCGGCTGCAGATCATCTATATATAGACGAACCCTGATGTCCTTGATATTAATCACAGTCCATAACCAAAGGCATCATTTCATCTTAAATCTGGCTGAATAGAGCGTTTTTTTAGCCAAATGAAAGGGTGTTGTGCCCTCCGCCTCTTTCATTAGGTAAAGCACACAGACCCTTTGAAATTGACAAGCATCAATACTGGCAAGGCAAATTAAGCAAGCATGTAATTTATTGAAATGCACTCAGATATGAACTTCTGTTTTTTTATCCATAGTGCTTTGTCATCATTGGAGAAAATAATGCAAAGTCTCTAAATGACTGAAAGCATTGTATTAAGGAGAACTAAAGGCAAATGACCTTGGGTTTTTTTTAGAAAAGAAAAAAGATGTTTGTTCTGGGATGATTATATTTCATTGTGAATCATATTATCGGTTTCAGGTCAAAACACGCCATTAAGAATTTAGTCCTAAGTCAATTCTGCCCTCTTTTTAGGATTTTAATTAGCAAATGAGCTGCTCTTATAGACAAATGATTAATACGCCTCAGTAACCGTTCCCCTCCAGTGTGAGTGAATGAGTGTGCGCGCGCTCTGTGTATGTAAGCATGTGAATGATGCAGATGATGTATAGCGATCATCTGAAAAAGACCAGCCAAATGCGAAACAACCATTACATTAGTGTTTCAGAATGTGATGTAGAGGGAAGGGTCACTGTGTCTAACCAGTATTAAATTCTAATTGGACATATTCTATACTGGTAGCTCCTCAAAACAGAAACATTTGACTTAGATGATTGCAGAAGTGCCTTTAGCTAATGTCAAAATGTGTTTTAAGCCTTAGTAATGTGTTATTGCAACAACGGCTGTTCAAAATTCAATTCTTCCCCATAAGAAGAATGGAAAACAGTCATTAGAAAGCTGAGAATATCTATCATACAAACACAGTTTAGTTGCTGCATAAATACCTTTACTTCCTACTGCTGGTCTCCTCATTTCAAGCAGCTAAAGATATGAAATGAGGAAAAGTGTCCCCCCCTCAGTCCGTTTAGGAACATTGAATGTGCAACCCTGCTTACCTAGATGTTGATTGTACATTGGATCGGTGCTTATAGGGATTAATACCCTGATACCAGCGTCCCATTGGTTGTTGAAGGCCCTGCATAAATCATCGGTTGTACGCTGATATACAAACCGCATGATAAATGCTTAGTAATCTAATGATGAAAACAATTATTTGGGCTTTTAACTTTTTTTTTTTTTTATCTCTGTGCAAAATGGAGCCATTTTGGAGACAGAAATGGTGACAAATAACAGTAAGAGGCTGTGAAACGCTGCCGTTTACACTTTTCGAGATTAACGTCATTTGTATCAGTTTAGCCCCGGAGGGGCCAAACTGCATGATGAAGGAGATCTGAAGTGGGCTTTGTTAAAACTGCGGAACGAGTAGAGTGAGTGTGAAGAAAGAGGGAGAAAGTGGGATGTAGTGGATATTAGGTTGTGTTTGTCATGTGGGCTGGGGAAGGAAGGGACGATTCCAGGGTCAAAGGTGGATCTAAAGCAACAGAAACAGAGGAGCGTTACATTTCCTCTGGCCACCCTTAAATAATGTCCGCAGGCCCAAGTTATTAACCTCTTTAAAGCCCACAGAGCAGAGGAACACAAGCCTCCAGTCAGGCCTGGTTGTGGTCAGGGGACAGATAGCAGAGATAATAGAAGTGCACATAGAGGAAGAATGCACTCGTGTATCTGGGGATGGGGGAAAGAGTAACACAAGTGAGGGAACAGGACCAAATAAAAAGAGAATAATCCCAGGCACAGATAATCAATGGGGAGATGAAAAGAGGAGAATGAGAAATGCACTTGAATTCTCTGCCTTATTTTTATTTTTTTATTCCACTTGAAACGCACTTTATGATGTGTTATTCTTGCCTTGCATAGGGGCTGGGGCGGTGTGCGTCTGTGTGCTACTCTGAGGGGTGTTGTGGAGGCTAAGGATGCTGGTTCACGGAGGGTTCACCCATTACCCAGGCCCTGCAGCCAGCTGGGGGGCTAACCAGGATGATCAGCGCGAGCCACAGCCTGCACAGGCCCCAATGATTTTCACATCAAGCCGCCTGATGTACAGCTCCACCGTCTACCAATCGCTCTCCCATATCGATCCCCCTTTAAATGAGCCTTCCCCGCTTTGTACCATGAGCAATAATTAAAAAAGCAGCACATTGATTTTAACTAATATTATGAGAGATCAGGATGTGCACATGCTTACAAAACAGCTAAGTTGCTTCAGCTACTATCGGCAGAAGAAAAACAAAGCAGTGCAGAAAAGGAGGAGAGGAAGGTGGGGAAATAGTTGATTAAATCCAAGTTAACAAAAGGATGCAAACATACCAAAATCAAACACTGCAAAAGTATTCAGTTTGTTCTGTAAAGCACGACTGAAAGGCTGCGGAAAGATACCATCTCTTCTGAAAACGACTCACCTTGTGAATGCTTTCCAATTCCTCTAAGAACAATGTGCTGCATTGCAATTGTCAAAGAGAAAATTAAGCATGCTGAGGACCACAAGGGATCTCAAATCCAGCATTCGTGAGAAATATAGTGTACACTTGTGCAAAGCATAAAATTGAACGTGTCTCGTTAAAATGTGAAAAACTCCCACATCAGGCAAGGGACAGTGGCAATGCACTTTGTTTTTCATGTTTACCCTATTTCAAGATCTGCTTAGCGTTTAACTCGAAAACACAGTGTTTTGCAGTAGATCAACGTATACATTTTGATGGGTATTTTTTGTAGTTATCAAAAATACACTAAAGAAGACTACATGGTTATTTATTTAAACTCAAAGTGTTGTATTAATTTAAAAACTTGCCTCAGTTTATGATGCATATGAGAAGTTTAGTTTCTCCTTGAACAGCAATGTAAGGATAAAATTATAAATTAAGTTTTTATAGAAGAAGAACACAGATCAGGTTACCTCTAGTATTTTTGGCAATCAACTCATAATATTCATCAATTAATCGAGTCACTTTGCTTTCATTACATTTCCACAGCACAGCTTCAACATTTGTAAATCAAACTAAATAACCTTTCCATAATGCTTTTGGCAAGTTAGACCATGTAGATGCATAGAGTTGCACATGTTCACGATTTTGTAACAGCAGGAAGCGCAAGCGGTTGCTGTGTAATCACACTTTTCCTGCACCGTCTTCATTCTTTAGGACATTTTGAAGGAAAGGAGCTCCACAGACATAAAAAGCAGCAGAGCTCTCTCTGCCTGATCCAATCACCGCCCTCCATTCCGCTGTGCATTTCTGAATACCTCTGAAAATGTAAACGAGAGTCTTATGACATTAAAGCCTCAAACGCAGAGGCTCGACATATGCTGTGGCACTGCAGAATGCTTTAATGTGATAAGTAAGTGTCACATGTGGGAGGGGGCGGGATTTCCCTGGCTGCTCTGTAGCTGAGGTTGATGGTAGCCCCCAGTGGACACTCTGCAGTACTTGGGCCATTGTGACTCTAACATTGGCATTGAGGGCCATTAAAGGCTCCATAAAGCGACCAAGGCCTAGGCACCTAGCGCCGCGGTCCCGTTCACTTCTGTGGCATCCCATAATCCTTAGCATATGGCCCGTGAGTGTCGACAGGCATGAAATTACATCAAGGGCATTTTTTGATAACTGTCGATACTCTCACAAAGACGGTCAGCCTTATTGACGCCAAAGTCAAGGGCTGCTGTGTGCGATGAGGAGGGGGGGAGTTGTCTGGGTGTGATGAGGGGCCTGCAATGTCAGACAGATGCCAGTGAGAACGGATCCAGAGGGAGCCTGCTCTTTATTGATATGAGTAAATTGATATTGATAAGGATTTGAATTGCTATGGATTGTGTTAAGCGGCATTATAACAGAGAGGTCCTCAAAAAGGATTGCGGTCAGAGAGTCACTTTATTAGACAAGTTTTTCACTTCTTTGAATTTAGTCGTTTGAAATCCATGCATATTCATGATTTATCTCACTTATTCTTAGTTTTAATTTAATTGGGACAAGCATGTTGCTGACAGAGTCCACCAGAGTGCATGATTACTTGCGGTTCCACTTTGTTTTTGCATGAAATACAAAACAGTGTGAGCAGTGAAACTATGACTCCCTCATACTGCTCTGCTTTTAGCATTTAAAAAGGGTTACTTTGGTTCATTTGTTTCAGTAAAAAGCTAAATTTGCATTCACATGGACTCCAAGCGCAATGCTGATATTCCATTTAAACTCATTTACACATGAAAACGTGGCGATAAAAAGTGTTCAGATTAGGTCAAATATTTTTTGAAATATTTATTTAACTCGATCAAAAATACAAAGATTTTTTTCCCTTATAATAGTTACTCGTGATATTTGAATTAATCTTATGAAAGCTGTAGTAAAAGTTAGGTGTTGTCTTCAAGTAAGAGAAACGCAGTTTAAAGGTGTAGGTCACGTCACATCAGCAACCTCTCTATAGCTGCAGGGTAGTCTTGAAGTGGACCTTACACGGAGCAATATACATATGTGCATTTAGAGTATACTCTACTGCCACCTAGTGATCACTGAATATTTGATTAATGTGTTGAGGTTCATGCATATTTCCTGCTATGTGAAGCTGACCATTGCTTGTTCATATTAGAGAACTGAATTAAAGTTCTGCAATTACTTATGAAATGTTTTAATATAAAAGCAAAATATACACTTTCTGAAAGTGACTTTAAAATCATCCACAGTAATAATGGATGCAACGTTCAATCCAAATTTGAAAATACATCTGTTTGCATTCATGACTATTTTATTCATCATAGATTTAATAATCAATACCCATAATGCCAGAGGCATTATGTAAAGCAGAGGCAATGTAAGTGTCCTGAAAACAGATTCCCATGGGAAAGATGGATTTGGATAGCAGACATCTATAATGCTTCCTGTCATGGATAAAGAGGATGGCCACATTTCAGCTCAAATATAATCTCATTATTGGCTGTAAAAGTAAGAACAGACCTCAATTCAACTTCTGGGAGACATGGTGCTCATGTCTCTTTCTACCCTTAATTTCTCTCATAAAATAGTCTGGGCTGAATAGCGGTCCTAATGGTTTGCCAAATGTTTGCTTCAGACAGACACCATCATTGCTTCTTTGACGTATAGCAGGGTGGCCTTTAAATTGTAAACTTCGGTTTTAGAAGTTTTCTTTGGACAAAATGTATGTTCGACATTTTAGTATCAACATGACAGAAGAAATTCGTCAAACTTTGCTAGAAAAGTAGTTGAAAAGAATTTCCTCTTACTTCCTCTTCCTCTTATCATCTCGAGCTGCCATATGAAGGCAGACAGAGAAATAAGCACATTTTTTGTGCAACAGGAAACGAGTGTCACCGCTGCTACCCCTAATGAAAGAAAGCTTTCTTTACAGGACACTTGTAAATAAATCGCAACCATCTGGGGTTTTTTGCTATTTAAATTGAAGGAAGCGGGAAGGAATTAACAGAAAAATACACATTAGTCTTATCTGTGCGCTTTACAACATCATACATGCAAAACACTCACGTCCTATGGGGGTCACATATATTTAGTGAATGAATGTCACTGCGACGGGACGCCTCATTATTTGTGAATGAGCTCCTTCCTGTCCTAGCATACTGAAGCACTTAAAGCCAAGCGGCACCAACTGAGGAAATAAATAAAGCTGTTCTTTAACTTCCTGGGATGCTGCTCGAGAAAACATTTACCCACGGTAAAACTTAGTTAAGAGTGCACAAAGTGACTTTTTGGGTACTGTTGTGTTCTGGAAACACAGTAGATGAAAAATGCAATGTGTGTGTGTCACAGCAGTTGATAGCTTGATCACCTGAGTCCACATTCCTCAGTGTGTTGCATGTTAGCAGCGAGGCTACCTTCTTCCCGGTCCAATTAGCTTCCATTACCAGCTTGTAGCATCCCTGTGTGTAACAGGGATGCTACAACTGTTGACACACTTTTTCGCAGGAACACACCCTCACTTGTTCACTCAATCACCCACTGCCGTGCCTGCATACGCACACACGCTCTTGCCTCTCGTTCTCTTTCTCACAGACAAACACACACACACACACACACACACACACAGCCTGTACTTTACAGATATCAGCTGTTATCCCCGTCTAGCATCAGTCCCCAGGCACTATGCTAACAGCCTCCTCTACAAGCCAATTTACAAGGATTCTGGTCATGTTTACATTAGCCCTCTCTCAGTGCATGAAAAGAGCAGGGCCGCGCTGCAGAATAGAAATGAGCAAATATGAATAATTCAATCTTCCTCCTGGCCATTAACACGTTTCCCTTGAATAAAGTGATAATAGGTTATCATCTGTGAAATGGAAATTTCATAACAGAGACTGTGAGAAGAGCGTCTCCGGTTACACCAGAGGAAATTAATTTCACAGCACATCTGCTCCACAAAGCCCCGGCCCTCCAATGCTAAGTATGAGAAAATGTAGTCGTTCAGCTCTGCTAGCTTTCTAATTAGATTAGCATGCTTATTTGAAGGCGGGAATCTTTAGTCTAGTCAAAGGAATTAGTGTTCCCCATTACAGATACCTAATATTTATAATAATGAAATGACTTCACCAATTAGGGAGGGTTAAAAATGCATTATTTTACCTTATTATATTTGCCAGATGGTACACTGAATAGTCCATGTTGTGCTGTGCATCTGGATTAGGACTATGGTGGCCTATTCACATGGCATGATGTAGTAATAAGTGTTGAAGGCAAGTTCAGTCCAGGCATTTCAATTTCGCTGCCTTCCTGTGGAAACAGCTTTAGCTTGAGGACCAATCAAAAGTTTGACAGAAAAAAAAAGCCCAGAGCTTTCGATCTTCTTTGCTGAAAAGATAAATGCGTCTGAAACAAATCAGGCCTGAAAATTGAAAACTTTCGTGTGTGTGGGGATAAGGCAGTGACAGCATTGTAAACGGTTATGATTTTGATAACTATCGTCATAAGATGTCCAACAATGGCAACGTGGGAGTAGAAGCATTGAGAGGACTAGAGGACTTTTCTCCTGCCTTTCATCTATTTCTATCATTTTTTTTGTTTCATTTTGTTTTGTTGTTTACTGGTGGACAGCTGTAAATGATAAGAGATTGAGGGCCATTATCTGAAATGGGGATCAGCAATCCCTCTGGTGCGTGGCTATGAGACTCAAAGCGGCAGACTTCTCAGAGCCTGCTGAGTGTGGAGGAAGAGCAGAGAGAAGAAGAGGACTACAGAGAACAGGGGACCAGTGCCAAACAGGAAGCAGTATTCCTTAACTGTAGGAAGGTATAAAATAAAAGAATGAGGGCAGGGTTTAGAAACCAGGACCTGAGCTAATTAGACTCAGTCTATATCCTGTGATGTCTCATTATTGGCAATCTGGGCACACCACCCTGCTTTTGGCTTTTAAAATTATTTCAGACCTTCTCAGATGAGGTAATCAGGTCTTCGTTTGATAAAAGACATGTATTCAATATACAGTATAGCACATGTGATGGCCCATTAATATGTAGTATGTAAGCCTTTCAAGAAGGAGATCACACTTCATGTCCTGCTGCAGACCTTTATACCCTTACACTTTGCCCTTTTGTTAACCTAACTACAAGTTTCCATAACCTTATCTCAGTACTTTAGTTGTCTCATCACATGTAGCCAGAGCTTAGATTTAAACCTTTGTTGTATTATGTTAAGACTGTGATGCTATTTATCTATGTTAATATCCTTGTAAGCAGGACTTCTGTTTGGAGCCTGCACTTCCCCACATCTCACTCCCAGAGAACAGACCTTGTCAAGGTTAAACTGAGGCAGTTGACACATTGTTTTCCATTGCAATTCTCGGCTTCTCTTCTATCTTGCTCCAGTCTTTTACAGATTAAGGCGGTTGTATTATAAGACACAGAATTAAAGCTGCAGTGTCCTAAAGATATAGCCCAATTCACTGCTCTTAATTTCGCAATTCCATCACCTGGGTGCTGCAAAGCCCTGCTTCTCCATCAAAACCATTAAGGGCATTGAAGCCTGGAGTATCATCAACAATGACAGGTAAATATTTAGGCTGTCTCACTGGAGCAAATAAGCCACCCAAGGTCAAATGGCTGTGTTAGCCCATTCCTGCCTAGCTACATTGGTCTTTAAATCTCAGCAGCAACAAAGTACACAAATCCACGGGAGAGCAGAAGACAGTTTTGTGCATCAACTTGTGCAACGATGGAATGTAAACTCTATAGCAGGCCGCATGATAACTGTGAGATAAAGTAACATTTAGAATATTAAGATAAAGAAAATATCTTGAGATGTGCCTCTTTGCACCATCACTTTATATCATTTCCTACATCAAAAACAGTCGCCACATCAGGGGACCAAACAATTGCATTTCAGAAAGAAAAAAAAGGTCAAGGGACCCTATTTGCCGCTCAAGAAATCATCACATCTTAAACAACAAGCAACTTTCAAATGTGTCATTTATCATATAATCTGTCATACCGAGGCAACGTTTTGTCGGAGTAAAAAAAAAAAAAAAATCATAATTGAAGTTTTTATCTTTTCCATTATTTCCTCCCACAGCCTCTGTCAACAAAATCAAAATGCCTTCTTGAGTTGCGTTGGGGAAGTGCAGCCCTGGGCCGAGGCGCGGTGGCCTCTGAGATAGGCTGCGTGAGTGAGTTCTTTGCTTTTGTGTCAACAGGAGACTTTATGGCTTTGAAGTAATAAATCATAAAAAAAAACTACTCTCTTCCTAAACATTTAGAGATAAGGGAGTTAGGAATCAAATCAATTTAAGTTTCTGTACACAAGGTCCCTGTGTGGCCTGCAAACAGTCTGAGTATCAAAACCATCTCAACGTGAAGCCACTGTAAATGGATTAGTGTGGGCGTGTCATCCTCCAGCAACAGCTACAGTGTGGCTGACAGAAATCATACAGGATCAAAATATCCTCTCAGTCAAATTAAAAAGGCTGAATATCACCAGAGATACCATAAATCAGCTTGTGTCTTCAGGGAAAATGACACATTTAACATAAAACTCTTTATGTTTTGAGAACAACAAAAAAGGCAGACTTTAATTTGTTATTCAAACAGTATAACTGCAGATAAATAGTTCATGTTGGCTGTATATGGCGATTAGTATCCCTCAAGATATTCATTTCGTAAGCATAAAAAGGCACTTATATGAGGAAAAAAGGAGCATCTTCCTTCCCAGCTGTCCAACTTATTGTTTTACTGTTCTCCCTGAAGGAAGTCATAAAACTTCTTACCTTAAGAGATTTTTCTCTGTCTTTTCCTTTTATTGTTGTGATACAGTAATTAAAATTAAGAGAAAAAGCACCTCTGGTGATTATAAATAGGTAGGGCGCAAAGAACGAAAGAAAGAACTCATTAAATTGCAGGAACAAAGTTCCCTAAGTGAATTAAGATTTTATGTTCAGATCATCACAAAATATGTAATGTCTTATGATTTTATATAAATTAAATTTGAGTGAGCGGCCACAGAGAATAAAGCTATCAGCTACTGCTATGTAGTTTGGTTAGAAAGGTGCACTGGTAAAGTGTGGGAAACCATAGACACAGACAATGGTAATTGGTGCCATCGTATAAATAAGATGTTACTACAATTTCAGTCATCAAAATATCTGAGTGCAGGTTTCTTGGACATATTACTGACCACAAGATTGGTCTGATAATTGCATTCATGTCTCTGTAATGCACCAACACCACAAACCCGGTCCAGTTCCTTAGCAGAAAGCTGGCTACTCAGGTTGGCACCTTCCTGTCACTTAAAGCAGTCATGTATAAATTCAAACCTTTTTTTTGAAGGTTATATAAAATTCAAACACCTGCCACAAAAAAAGGAGGAAAAAAAGGAAAAGAGGCTAAAAGACAAATTTTCAGGTTCATTTTAGCATTTTAACACTTTAACTATACGGCACCGACTCTCATTTAGAGAAAACCTCAAGTGGCTAATTAATTAATTGAAGTTTTTTTTTTACACATTTGCTTCATTTTTTAGCTTTGGAGGTTGTACGGGTCTATGTGCTACAGACATCTGAGACGCAGCCAAGGTGCGTGGAGTCTTTCTATGTACTTTCGTGCATTTGCATCAACAACAGCTTTCTTTCTTTCTTTACTGACCAAAAACTATATAAGGTCAACTGGCTTCTGCGACTTGGTAATGTGGTCATGGTAGGAGATGAGGAGGATTTTGCAGAAACATCTCCTATGTCTCTATCTTTTTTCTCTCACCTAGCTGTTAGTGTCCAAGTTTCACAGGCATAGAGGAATATGCATTGCAATGACCAGGGAGCAGTTTTGCCAAGTGCTGCTATACTATTGTTGCTTAATATAGATTTACAAGAATCACTCTTAAGATTATTAATACTGATATAATAATAACAATAATAATATTAATAATAATAAGCATTCTCTGTGCATGCTATGTTTGTTTAGCTTGTCTGTGTTGCTACTGCAAATTTTTAATCATGCGGGTGCAGCAGAGTGGCCCGCTGATTATCGAATTGCAGTTCTCAAAATAAGCCACCATAAAAATACTTCAAGTCTGGGTAATAGCGCAGACGGCAACAGTGAGGGGATAAGAAGTTTGGGCGAGCATCATTATGGCACCTTGTGAAACAATGAAATCTTTTCTACATATAAGTCATCATTAATGTTTCAATATATAGTCATACAATTTTAATACATTATTCATTTTACATATTTATATAATTCAAAATATGACATGAAATTTGTTACATTGTAACAATCAGTTTTGTTCTGGTAAATTAACCAGTATATAGATTTTGGCCTAACACCGATGAAATAACACAATTTGGGAGGGAAAAAAAAGAACTTTAGGGACGACATGATGACATCATTGGCGTGTCACGGTCCCCTGATCACATTTTCAGTCATTCCAAGCATAGAATAATTGCTGGTTTGTTTGGCTGATTATCCTTAAACTTTCTCTATGACATTAAATTTGGAATGAAATTGATATTTCAAAACTTGCGACGGGCTGCTTGACTTCGCCCCGTGTCAGCAACAGGCCATTTATCGCCGATTTAGGCGTCAGCATTAAATTATCCCTCCTTTTATGACAGCAGCATTACTCATCAGGATTAAGGCTAGCCAAACAGAGGCTTCTCGGCTACAGCCATCTCCTGCTCCCCATCGATCGCTGTTCCCTCCATTACCAACACAGAGGCTATCTGCATGACACCGGCACACTGCGCATGTTGATGATGCTCTTGTCTGCTACCAGGATGCTTGTATCATGAGGTAAAGAGAGAGAGAAAGAGAAAAGGAGGGAGCAAAACACAGGAGAAAAGAGGAGATAAAGAGAGACTGTACGCAGAGACTCTCCAGAGAGTTAAGGTATAATGAAGTGCTGGATAGGTTTAATACGAACAACAGAAGGGGCCACTGCCGTAGTCAAGTGCTGTTAATATCTCCTCCATTCCTTAAGCAAATCAAGTTATCTGGCACTGCCTGTGTTTCGATAAGGAGTGGATGAGGTCCGTTGAGAACAGCTTGATTTAGATGCTGTTTAAAGTGAATATCCAGATAACTCAAACACATAACACTGTATGATCCGAATCTGCTTGTATGCCTGCTTGTTTTTTTACTCAGCGGAGCGTGCACTCAGACTGAAGAAAGGAGATAAAACTGCAGTGGCGTCTACATAAATCCCTCATTTCTATGCCCTTGCCTTCCAATGCCTCAAACGTGCCACAAGACATTACTTAAATAATGCCTGAAGGTGCAAACGCCACTGATGGTGTCCCCCTTCGTTCAATTTGAAACGCATCAAATCCTCTCTAATTCCACATTTCAGGCTTTTAAATTGCCCTGTGCTCTGAAACGTAACCAAAGGCTTCAACTTTGTTTCGAGACTTTTTCCCCTTTTTATTTTCTATTAATGTCAACTTTGTGTTACTCTGAGAGGATGAGATAGGAGAGGGAATAAGGCCATTTTCTTTTTGTTGTAAATGTCCTCTGTGCGGTCACACAGGAGTTTGCTAGGAGATAGCAGAGCAGAGGATTTTCAACACAGGCCAATTTTAGGAAGTGAAAGCTGACCTCTTCAGGGACCTCGGCATGGCATGTGTCTCTCAAACAGAGGAATCAGGGGACGTTCTTCTTCAGGTGGTACAACACTGGACCACATGGGCAGGACAACAGCCTGTCTTGTTTCACAGACCACCACTTGATCTGATTTTGTGGGTTAAAAATACTACGCAGAACAAAGTAGTTTCTTTAAAGAAAACTGCAAACTTTGCTAACATGGAGTCATAAGGCTACATCGTTATTAATCATTCATTAAATTTGTGTTTGTTTAAAAATAATCCTGGTGCAGAGTTTATTGTCCACCTCGAGGGCATTCAATCCTCTCAAGAAGTACTTTGTTAGGTTATGTTATTGAGTTCTCTTTATTCTGTAAAATAAAACATATAAGTGTAACTATAGTAAGTATAGCAGTGAGAAAATGCTGTAAATGGACAAAAGTACAATATTTTGATCTAAAGAGTGGAGCTATGAACCGGCATGCAGTGAGAGACCACAGGATAAATGGAAAAAATAATAACAATAATATATTTATTATTGCAATGTGTTATTTTTTTTCAGCATATTAACCTCAAAATACAGAGATGCATGTATTTTCAACAATTACATAACTACTTATGACAGTATATTATGTGTATTATTAACAAGATATCAATATTTCATCACAGTTATTGATAATTATTTAATCTGTGTAAGGTTTTTGAAAAAGCCAAACCATATAGGCAGGCAGTGAACAGACAGTTCTTGTACGACTTCTGGGTTTACAGTACGACACAGTGCAACATAGTGAAACAAAATCAGCATTTGACTATATGTACTTAACAATAACATAAAAACACCGTTTATACCAAACCATCTGTGAGTGGACTGGTCTGTGGCCTGAAGCCTGCAGAGAATGCAGTGACTCAGCGTCTTTTCTGCATGAACCTAAGTCAGATAAAGTTAAATCTAAAGTGAATAAAAGCACTTTCTGGTGCTCCTTGGAGGCCTATACATCAAGCTTAAAAAGGTAAAACAAAAAGTAAAGGTTTTTTTTAAATCTTTGCTTTACTATAGTTGGATTTTGGCTGTTTCTATCAGCCTCACATGCGCTTTATGTCATGTTAAATGTGTGTGGCTAGAAGAGGCACAGAAAAAGATGCTACACATAAATGACATTACAAAGGAAACCATAACTCAAGGCTGCATGTTAAAGTACAGATGCGCTGGTTGGATTGATTGGATTTTTTAAAAAAATGTGTCATCACCTCAGTAGGCCCATTTTAAACTAAATAATAAAAGGCAGCCTGTAATGCAGTTACAGACAAACATTTTAGACTCAAGAATGCCAGTAAAGATGTTTGGGAATAAAGAGAACTCTCAGTCATTGTTTCCCTACCTTTCCTACCTTTAGCTCATCTTATCACTCCATTACAAATCTCCCCGCTAAGACCGACGTCATTTTTCTCCTATGTAGCTATCAAATGCCCCTGCCCTCCATGTGTATCGACCACCCTCCTCCTAGAGATCAATACTGAGCCTATGGAGGCTGGAACAAAAACTGTAATTACTCACAAAGCTACAAATTCCTAGGCGATAACAGCTTATTTCATTCATTATTGCAAGTAAGAAAATACACACATATACACACATGTAAACCCACACGCTTCAGAAAGTAGCAAGTGATAATCATGCCGTAGTTATTTTCCCTGTTTATTTATCTTAACCCCTTCCAAGTTTTTCTCATTATGGTTTCGGGGGTAGACGCTGGCGTTAGGATAGGGAAAAACTTGCATCTAGGTTAGCAAAAAATAAAAAATAAAAAGTTTGTTATGTGTGATGTAAAAGTACGTACATTTCATAAGGCACTGGTGACTTCGTGCTCTTCGGTTCACCTTGTCTCCTTCATCTGTTTCAAAATAAATGAAACAAGGAGCGAAGCTGAGGACAAGGAAATCCATTTTGAACTGCAAGTGGAAAAGATGAATTATTTTCCAACATGAGAAATAAGGTGAGCAATAAAACCTCTCATGACACAAAAGGGTGAGAAAGGATAACAAACAAGTGAGCGAGATTTGCTGCCTTTCAGCAACCCTCTTAAGTGGTAATAGGATAACCCTGGACACGTCAAGAGCCTATCAAACTGCCCCTCACATTCGACCCCTGGGTGAGGCAGGAAGGGCCTGCTTTGTTTGTAGCAATTGGGTCCTGTGTGCGGGGCCGTAATGAAGTGACCTGAAATAATGGAAAGCCCTGGGCCCCGCGCCGATGATTTTTGCTGGGATAAGAGCAGGGATCCTGATTCTGAGTCACAGTTCATTTCATTTTTCGCCTCTGATGAGATCTCCTCCGTTATCTGATAAAATTGAACAGCCATTACCGGCAGGGGCTCAGGCCGGCCAAGCGGTAAAGCGCTGCCGACTGCTCCTAACAGAAATCCTATACACTCCACTTTGTCAGCAGTTTTGAATTCATCGTTTGCTGGGGGTTGAGCCAGATGATAGGAATAATCTTGGCCCAACCAAGATTGACACTTCATTTCAGAAATCAATATTTACAATTTACTTCTTTCAAAGTTCATTCTGAGAGAAGATTCCATATTATCCTTTCCAAATAAGCTGATCATATCTCTCTCTGGTCCTGGAATGGGTTTTCCCAAAATGTGAATTTTTTGGTTTAGAAAAAAAAAAATCAATGTCACCATTGTGGGCTTTAATCTGCCCTTTGATGACAGTAAATCTTTATCTTTTTATAGGCAAACGGCTGTGGGCCACTGACACCATTTCCTCCCAGAACAAAGCCCCTCGCCCCGTGTGGACGCTGGTAGATACATGGAGCCCTAATGTGGCTGGACACGCAACCGACGGGTCATTAATCAGACACTGTGACAGCCACCTCTTCCCAATCCAGCCCCGACTTCAGCCACTAGACAAGCCTACTCAACTCCTTACCCACAGGAGCCCACGCAGAGAGTAAAGCGACAGAGGAGAAGAGGATTGAATGGACAGAAGACAGGATAGAAAGGGATGAAGAGAGATGGTGCAAAGCCATGGTATAAAGGAACTCAGGAACTATGTGCAAGGCTCAGAGATAAGATGTGTACGATTTGGAGGAGTTGATATTTGAGGTGGAATATAGTGTGGGGAAGTGGGATTAGTTTCTAAAGATCATCATGGCTTGATCGTAAACTGATTTGTAACACACATGTATTGAATTAAATGTACACTTTACCACACTGCTGAAGCATGTATTGCATGGCTAAAGGCTATTGCATAATTCTGGCACCCAACTGTTCCCAAGCACAGCAGTGCTCTTGAGCTGATGCTAGCATCACCATACTAAAATGCAGTCAGTGACAAAGCTATGCTATATTTACAACGCATATAATATTTATTTTATAAAGTCAATTCAGCATGTTACCAACCTATTATTGCTAACCAAGTATATAAAAACTTTCGTCTGCCAAGTATAGACTGATGGGAACAACTTCAGTTTTCAAGGTAAACAGGCGTGATTTGCACAGACATGCTATGTACCCGAGTGCTTTTTACTGTTGCATTTTGAAACAGTCTGCAGCATAAAACGTAAAATCAGAAATAAACTTTTACTTTCAGAGCTCATGGTCCTACAATGGCAGAGATGACACTGTGTGGAGGAATGATCTGGATCCGTTCAGTTATAACTTTTCGGCACCAAGCACCACTTGTTCAACCTCTAGTAACCAAACAAAACAGAAATGCTGTCACGAAGAAATTCTAGAAATATTCATGATCTTTATCAGCCACAGCCCTGATTGTTGACATTACAACATTTTTGAATTGGAGGTATGTATCAGTGCCACCGTCTGCAATATCCTCCAGTTAGAAACTCGATGAAGGGATTTCTGAAGAAGTTATGTGCATGCAAGTGATCGTGCATTGCACCAAGGTGCTGATAGAGACCAACAGCCACACTCCCCCACACTCCACAACCCTAATCTGACTGTTATTCACAGCATCAGCCACAAGTTAGAACTTGTGGTCCGTGATTGTTACAAGGTTATTTTACATATTTATTGACTCAAAAATCTGCTGCTGATCTCAATAAACACAAATTTGCCTCATTTTGCAGATGTGGGTAAAAGATGCTCTGAATCACCTGTATCTAAAAACATTAGACTGAGAATACTTATTTTATATTACTGAATTAAAAAATGATACATTGCACTTGTTATAGGCTCTTGATTATATGTTTAAGTTCTCAGCTGCTCAAAACGATTCTACAAACATTACATTACAACAGCTAAAACAAAATATTTTAACGGTCTTCAGATTGTATAGGAACAGTCTGATTCCTGCATTTTTTTATTTTTTTTTGCCACTCTGGTAATGCAAGAAGATCACTGAAGTTGCATTTGTACAGAGGAACATTTCTGCACCGTATTTCATGTCAGTCTATTTGTCGCTGCATTTTTTTTCATATGAACCCGCAAATGCCGACCTCATGGTGGCAACAGAGGATGTTAGCAAACATTGACAGGATTCATCCGTAAACCATGAAACAATCCTATGGTAATCTATATGTTATGGTTATTGGTATACTTCAGACAGACCGATTAGCATTAGCACCGATTAGCAACTGAACTTATTAAGAAATACTGTACAGCATAAGGTTATTTCACAGTTACAAAGCAGTTTGATCATCTGATGCAACTGCAGGAACTGGTTGAGAGATAGGTCACTAAGAAGAACATCAAACCATTCAGTATCGCCATCATTGCACTTCTGAGCTAAAGAGCCACTTAATACCATTCTCACTAAGGCCCATTGCCCTGTGTTTTGAATATGGCTGCTCTGCAGTTACAGGAAAATGTCAGAATGATGTCAATTGTTAGATGAAAATGTTGCATTTTGGAGTTCATGTCAAGACATTACCCAATGATCAAAGCTTTTATTTGGGATTTAATTGCAAGTACTCCCACTTTCTGCGTTGTTTGTTTCTAGGCCTGTGTGTCTTTGAGCTATAGAAAAGCGATAAGAACACACATTAACACAGATCATCACAAGTAAACCCTCAGAGGTACAACTTGATGCAGTTAAAGGAGAAATAACCAATCACAACTTTGGCTTTACTGAAAACCTTAACATGATTTGCAGCTAAGTTAGAGCCCAGTGAGCATGTGTGTTATCCAATTTTCATTGTTCTTTGGGATTGAAGTGATGTTCCAAATCATCTTATAGGCACAGCTAATGCAGTTTCAATTGATCACAGGTTTGAAGGAGAACCATTTTCTCATTGTCTGTCAGGCGCCCGAGGAAAGCATGGAGCAAATGTATATATCTCAGAGAAAACTGCATATGTGAGCATGAATATTTGGGTTTTTCTAACTGCACCCAGGTGATAACCGCGTTTCTCTCCATTTTACAACAAGCCACTCTTCCGGAGCCAAGTATACTCCATTAAAACCCCACTTCACCATAAGCCCCAGTGGATAAAATAAAATACTGCACTTCTCCGTATTGACTGAGTAAAATGAAATAATCTATGATGCATGAACAAGCTCTAAATGAAATAATAATGTCCTTAGCAGTGAAAAACGGATTGGTGGTACAGTAATTGAGCAGATTTATTTCCACCCGTTGGAAAATGGGAGGAGAGGGAGGTAGCGGTAGTCTGCTGAAAACTGCCCTGCTATTTTATGTAATCTCATATTGGAGGAATTATTGGCTGGTAATCTATTGTTAAACATCATTTAGAGTGATGGATTGAGAGCGTCAAGCTTTTCCCCACGTAATCAATTCATATCTCATTAGCACATATTATTTATGATTCTCATAATGTCCCTGCAGGGACAGGGCTGGGAGAAAGCCGGCCCCACTGGAGGCCTTAGCTGTTGCTAAAATGAAGTGTGACATACTGTAGCTTATGACCTAATAACTGCATATATAAAAATGCTTTTGCTTGCACTATTGATTTGTTTCTGGCCATTCTGGAAAGGAATAGGGAAGATTAAGGGTCATAAGGCTCCCGCTCCCCTTTAGCACTCAGAAAACAGATTGTGAGGAAAGAATAATAGCAGAGCTCTGTAGAGAGTGCAATATGTGTTTCCCCACATTACCAAACCAAAGGCTCTATATGTGCAACCGATTTGGGTATATCATACTCAGAAAGTAAACTCATTATTATAATTACCATGTAAATCTGCAGAAGGGAGTGCTTACTACACAGTGAGTAGAAAATTAATTACTCTTTCAAGAGGAGAATGTAAAAGATCTGCAGAGAAACAAACATATTAATGATATTGTTTTTTATTGTTAGCATGGAAACACCAATACAACTGATGCTACCGTCTCAGTCCTCTGCTCCCCAGAGCTCAAGAATCCACATCTTAAATCGGGAGGGAAGTGCTTTTGTTAACATGGACATAGCACTGTAGAACCCACCTGCACTAGTCAGCTCTTGTTTTGTGTATTAATAGCGGGCTGTTAATGCAATGAGAGCAAAATAAACTTGCTGAAAACTGTAGCATCTGGCTTTTCTGTTGCCTTTATTTGGACTAAATCTATATATTTAGTCCAAATAAATATATACATATTTACCAAAGGCCTCCTCCCAAGTACTTTGTCATTTAAGCCTTTCACACATAGTGGTCACTACAGTGGACAGCTATTCAAAGGCTGTTTTCTTGTATTTGCGTCAGTGTTGATGGTATACTTGCACATAAACCACTACATTGGACACTGATGTGTCACTCCATACCCTGCCACCCACTGGTCAGCCAGTTGTCCACCTAAGTGGATGTGTAAAAAACTCTTTAAAAAGTCCATGTTTAAAAAAATGAAGTTCATGCCTAATGTGCAATAATAGGTTTTGCGTTATTTAGATCAACATAATCTATTTTAGAGATCGAAAAAAGGCTAGATCATCAAATATTTGACTGCAAGAACAACATCACCATCTTCTCAGGAAAGAGAGAGAATTAGTGTGCTTTCTTTCAAGGTAAGAAGAAAAAAAAAGCAGAATGATTTTTCCCTGACAAGCTTGAGAGGTCTTAGGTCTGAGAAATGTGATCAATATCCTGGACAGGGGCATGCTGAGCTGCAGGAGCTTTCCTTCTGTTCACTGAGCCAGCACACAAAAGGAAAAGTGTCATATTGTGATCTTTATCCAGTAATCGTCCTGACACACAGTCAAGTGATATATATGTCCACTCATTTGCTCCGGGGCTCTATGAGTGTCCGCAGTGTGCAGCACAGATATAACATCTCTTCTGAGCCCCAGGGACACTAGGTGATAGAAAAAAGCTTGAAGACAAAAGGGAAGGGGCGGTGAAGCCAATTATGGACCGATTATGGTAAATTAAGAATTGCCAAAAAGAAAACAGGTATACTAAACATTCCCAGCTAAACAGACCACATACTACAGAAATAGCACTCAAGTTTTGACAAAGAAAGTAAGCTTGCCTTTACAAACTGACCTCGCCAATCTAAACCAGTGGTGGCACACACACACTCAGACACATCGAACAGCACTTCTTAGACAAAGTACAGTGTTTCACATTTCACTTACAAAGTGACACATAGACAGTAAGCAAAGCTAAACACCAGGCTTAAATCATATCTTGGTTGCTTAACTTAATCCCAGTAGAGGTGTGTGACAGCAACATGACATTACCGATGAAGATGATGATGGCTGAATTGTCAAGAAAGAAAATTAATTGACTCAAGATCCTCTAATAGTGAGTGAAACAAAGGCAGTACCACCTTACGTCGCCTGTGAAAAAGCCTCTCATAGCCACTGACGTCAGTGCTTCCAGGTTTGGATCCTGGAGTTGTGTGGTGCTGTGCTACTGCCTGTTTGTTGGCACCAGCATCAATCTGTTTTTGTTATAAAGAAAAACCATGTTTCTACAGTTGGCTCCAGCAGACACCCCCAGACAAGCAATAACAAATTTAGCTGTATACATATAGTCTTAATCCCCAAGAGAGAGTGTGTCAGCTGTAACCCAAATTATTTAGCAAATGTTTTAAGATACAAAATTGAGTGCTACCCTTGATACATTAGCCCATAACATTATATCATTTTTATTGCCTTGGTGGAATGTAACCACAATATAGCATCCAGACAGACAGTGCAAGCAATATTGGAGGTCCAAACTAAGAATGGCATTAAACTGAACATCAGCTCTTCAATGTTCATCACACGTCTTTCTGAACACTTTCTGCTAATAAGTATCTGTAATTTATCTATAGGTAGGATACAAATAATATCACTCAAAACACAAGTTGCTAGCATAACCAGGGGCTGAGTACTACTTATTGATAAAATACAGGGATCTATGGAATTGTTTATGGACAAACAATGGACATTTTTTGCTGCCGATTTGGTTTTAGGACCAAAAAGCAGACATATCTGTATCTTTACAGTTACAGTCATTATGGTTAGCATGTCAAAGTGGCTATAGCAATACCCTTTATAATAATGTGGAGCGAAACTAGTTTGACTGTGTAGTTTGACATTTGTAGTGTTCTGAAAAAAAGAGAAAAGAGTGAAGCTGAGAAGGTCCATGTGGGGTCCTGTCAGAACAAGCCAAGATTGCTTCGATTCATTTTTGTCAACAAACAACTAAGTAAAAGTATTAAAAAAATAAAATAAAATTTATGAATCTATGCGAGATTTTGTGTTTGTTTTCTCAAAGTCAGTTTTCCCAATACATCATACTATGGCTTATGTATTTCCTATGCACGGTACACCTTTATTTTTAAAAATGTTACCACGCTGTGTAAAGTGTAACTAATGACAGAATGCAACCCTTAAACTCTTAAAGAATTTTCAGTATTTTTATAGCAATTACATTTTTTAAAGTTCCAGGGATTTTGGGACAGGTGCATGTCCCTGTCAAACAACCAGAACAAACATGTTCTGGTTGTTTGACAGGGTTTGACATGTTGACATGTTTGTCTTACAGAGATGAGTCCAGTAGTTTATTCTCAGGCAATATCTGTTTCATGTTCACTAAATTAACTTATCTTACAACAAGTACAGAAATATACTGTAGTAGAAGTAGAAGAGGAAGGTCTTTGAACAACATCACACGTTGTTGGTTTGGTGGGCAGGCAATGTTTAAACTTGTCATATGTGTACTTACAAAACAAATGTGGATGTATTAAAACTTGTAAAGCTATGTAATGTGTCATATGGGTTTGTACGACTGTCAGAAAATACAGTAAATGCCATGTAAAACTTTCTGACAGAGAATTTATGAGGGCACTGTATGGATACACCACTGGTTCAAACACCCAATAAAATGTCAAAGAATAAATATACTGGATGCGTAATAATCATGGATTGTGAAATAAATTGCAAACTTGGAGTGATTGAGGTGAGGCCTTAGACTCAATTAGGAGCCACTGAAGTTGCTCCAAACAACATTTTCAGCAAGGGTAAAAAATACAATCATTTGTCACACAGATAAAATGTATGATGATTTACTTCAATGGACATTTTTAGTATTTTTTATGCGTGAGGCAAATCTATAAACATTCTATAAACATATAAACACCCTTCTTTTCTTTTTTTTTGCAAGGCAACAATTTTCTTTAAACTATCTTTTATACCAAACACCAACCCTGCAGCACAGTCTGCGCTCATCTGCTCTTACCCACTGTTAACTGTTCCATCACGAACATCAGCAGGCAGGAACCAAAATGACCTCTTACAAGAGGCTGTCATAAGTAACCTAAAAGTTACATATATAATAATATTACAGTTAATTTATTTAAATTAATAATGACTTAACAATCAGCATAAACTAATATTATAATCTACACATATGGAATAAAAGTGCAGTAACCACAGTTACATTGTGTAGGATGTAACTGTAGCTGGTCTCAGAGGCAAGGTAGCCACCACCAACACCTTCTCTTATACAAAACTGACATCTACTGGTCACGTACAGTATCAGTGGATGATGAGACATCATGAATAAAGACAAATGTAATGCAGTTGGATTAATTCTAAAACCCTATCATTTAACATTAGGTAGCATTAAACATACATAGTATTAATATAAGAAGTGGTGTTCGTTTGTATGTAAAACCTTCCAGTATTGATTCAGCCATGCTTTTTTTTTTTTATTTACAACCTTCAGATTTAAATTGTTTGTTTTTTCTTTGCTATTACATACACCAGGTTGTACATTAACAATGTCATACTGTATACCTTTTCTGTTCTTTCACCATTCTCCAGCATGTGAGATGCATCTCCTAAGTTATTCATAAAGCCCCATTACACCTTATGCATTTTTAATCGGCCAGACATAGTCTTTATGCCACGATATGGAGGCTCGCAATGAATATTTACTGTCCGATTATTAATGTCCCGGGCAACTATTAATAACCTGAGAGAATGGCACATTAAAATCCACCACAGTGTTCAATCTCTAAGGGTCTCTGTCATAAATTTATCATAATCTAAAGCATGGTTTTCATGATTGAGCATATTTCTTAGATTTTAACATTTATTTAAGTCATTAAATATTTTATCTGTTATGACTTGGACTAAAATAGAGCTCAAAAAGGAAAAGAACAAATCAAGTCACTCTGCATAAGGTCTCACTTCATTTGGACCTCACTGGATGCTGAGTCGAATATCATTGATTTTTTTTTTCTCCAAACCATATGTCCTTACCTCGAATGTCGGAGCTGTTCATCACCTTTTTTCCAATATTTGCTCACCATTTTGCCATCCCATCCCTCACCCTGACTTCCAGTGCGTTTAAAGATGCACTTTCAGCAACCTGAAGAG
This sequence comes from Hemichromis elongatus, assembly GCA_015108515.1. Classification (NCBI taxonomy): domain Eukaryota; kingdom Metazoa; phylum Chordata; class Actinopteri; order Cichliformes; family Cichlidae; genus Hemichromis; species Hemichromis elongatus. The sequence goes on from VUQR01036378.1 coordinate 111,575, forward strand.
AACCCCCTCTTTCTCCCCCAATGAGAAAGGGGAAAAGAGATTTTCTTTGAGTTCAAACCTGAAGCATCAAACGTTTTGTTTTACGCTGAAGGGTTCGGCTTATTTTTGGAGTTTCTATTCATATATCGTGTTTAAATTTAAAAGCTGCCACTGTCAGGCAATGTCCCACGACACACGAACTCGGCTCTTCCTTAACAAGAGCTGCCTTGTCTACTGTCTGCTTCTAGCATTTCTTTAATCACTTTTACAGCTGTAATACCTGACTGGTGAAGTGACAAGTGATACGATGGTGAAACTGGACAGGAGGGAACATGTCTGCAGTCATGTAGTAAGAACAGTAAAACATACGGTCGCACACATTCATTTCCAAAACCAGTATTAGTAGCTAATAATAAAAACATATGTATTGTATGCTAATGAGGATTGACTAAAAACAAAAAAAGAGAAATTTTATAAATGTAGCATCATGTATGCCCGTCTGATCTTCTTTATGAGTATTGATATCATTCTCTTTATTTCATGGAAGCCATTTTTGACTGAGCTTTGGCGATTGAGTTTCTAGATGGATGTCCTCTATTCTACAAGACACCTGTCTCTTATCTCCCTCTTATCTGTGAGGATCGAAGCATGCAGACTCTTGAATTACCTATCCATACAATGTCATCTGTTCGTCCCCCAAGTTGGTGTAACCCAACCTTGAAATCAGAGCCACCTAAAATAAATAAATGAAACCCTAATCAAAAATGCTACTCTCCTTTGGATGAGTGTCAAAGGGGAAGGATGATCCGTCCTGATTTGATTTTGTTTCCAAACCACATGATGCATTCGGACAATTAAAATTTCAGCAAGTCATTCGCTGATAGCCCTGTGAGTGAGTGCCGCTGGGCCGGGTCCTGGTTTTGAATTTCTTGCGGTTCGGCCGACACTCTGAGGGCAGGTTATTTATTTTGGCCTGCTGCCACGTCTGAGAAAACCATGTTTCTCTGAGTGTGTGTCTGGAGTCAGAGCAAGGTCAAAAGTGTTCAAAGTCCATTGAAGAGTCTCAGCTCACTTTGGCACAGACTAGTCTGATGTATATTCAGAGCTTTGTCCACCACCACAGCAGTGGGACAACGACAAGTAGTGCTTCTGTCTTTGTATTTAATACACAGACTTAGACAGGATAAAGAAGGGGGTCTGCTGCTTTCTTACTGTGGAGTTGAAAACATGCCAGTCATGTCCCTTGTTGTTTATTTTAATAGTTATTTTACTCTTATTATTAACTTTACAAAAAAATTAAATTAAATTAAGGTGACAAAATTCCAAGTTTAGCTGCATTTGTATCAATGCACTTATATGAATATGTCTGACACCTTAGACCAGCATGAGTTTAATGCAGCAGATTAAAGTGAAATGAGCAAAGGTCAGTATTTGTTTTTGTAGTTTGATGAGTTGTTTTCCTCTTAAAACATTACGTAGAATTAAAGCAGTGACTGGATTTGCACATACATCCTCTCCTTTGATGTAGCTGAGGTGCTTCCATTTCAGTGCTATGACTTTAAAGAAAGTAGATCGTTGATATTGATATCCTTGTGCAATTATAAATATGATTAATTTATATCATATCCTATCTAAAGTATAAAGAACAGGTGAACTTACAACAACACTAGCATTGAAATGTTATGTGTTTGCAGTGCTACGTTGTTTGGATGTGATTTTCAGTCCCGTACACTGGGGGATATTATTTGATCCCTGCTGAATTTGCAACTTTGCTCAGTTACATAAAAGTGAACAATCTGTAATTTTGTTGTTTCATTTTAATCAAGTAAGTTAAGCAAAAAAACATAACAATTACAGACTTTACAGTCAATTAATTAGAAATACTCCTAATCTCAACTCCTTATGTGTATAGAGCACACAGTGCATTGTCGACAGAATCGGTTTCTTCCATTCAAGTTTCTCCCAAACTCAAAAGATCTCTCCCAAAGATCTGTCAACAATGTCAGGGGTGAGATTGTAGACCTGCACAAGGCCAGAAAAGGCTACGAGTAACTGAGCAAAGTTACACATTCAGGAAGCGATCAAATAATTATTTCCCCCTACTGTACATATTACCAAAATTTGTGAGCTTGGAATTACTCATTAAAAAAAAACAGCAAACGACACCCTTGTTAAGCATATATACAAGACTAGCTTTGTAATATGGATCACTGGGGATTTTACATGTAGATCTTCATAACACTACTACATGTTTACCATATAGCTTGTGATGTTTTCTATTTCTCAATAATTTCAGTGGATAAGGTAGAGGAGGGCTTCTTGAAGACTGATAACCTCCACTCAACTGGCTGATTAAATCAGAGAAACTGGAAATACTACATATTAATGATTAGCAAACTTGGTTTTGGGGTTTTTTTACTTAATGTTTTTCACAATTGGTGAAATGTAGTATTCTGTTAATTCCTAGCTAGTACTCTTTCCCATCCGTTTCTTTCTTGTGGTCAAGTAAAAACATTTTTTTCCCCAATGTCAGCAGCCAGGCTTTGTAGACTGCTGTGGCCGCAGATACGTTAAAAAGAAAAACCCTCTGCGTAGGTTTTAGTTTACTTCTTTGAAAGTAATCTTAAGCGTGCGGCATGAGGGCAGAAAGTTTTCCATAGATAATTAAACAAAAGCAGACTTTGTGTGTTTTTCAGTTTGTGAAGGCCTCTGCTTGAGTGAGAGACTTGTGTGCACTCACTTGTGGAGTGCTTCACAGCCAGTGCCGCTGTACAGATAAAATAAAATGAAACTGAATGTGATTAAGATGAAGTCGTCAAGTATAATCTGCTGCGGCGAACCAACACTGCAGGGACTACCGCTGTGTTGGGCAATGGACGACCAGATATGGGTGTGCAGCAATCCGTGACACCCATTTACTTGGGGGGGGTTGGTCCACAATGAGAGTGACAGCAGTGATGATGTCATCAAAATGGGCCCTGGCATGATGTGCTTGAGAACAATGCACAGCTACAGGGGGAATTGTCAATTTAGTACGCAGTGAAGCATTGCAACTCCGCTACGGGCTGTGCATAACTCTAAGAAAGAACATGTCTTTTTTTTTAAAAGTGTATCGGTTCACCATAAATAATGAAACACAAATGGTGCTGTGTACCTCCTGGCTGGCTATGCAGGGCTATTTTTGTTTTTCTTCTCCAATGAGTTTTTTCTCCCCTGTTTGAATTTTAATCTGGGAGAAGCAAAAAGCCACTCTTCAAAAGCAAGTCAACAGGAAATAACTAAATGAGCACTCCTTAAGGATTAAAAAGCATCTTGGAACTTTTTGCATGTGTTATAGCATTATTGTCTGATTGTGTGAAAAGGAAAGGTGCATGGATAAAAGTATAAAGAAATTATATATCTAATCAAGTTCATGGGCTAAAAGTATAACAATCAAAGTAATTAATTATACCTCCATTTGCTTCTGTTTATCGTTTTCAGGGTCGTGGGGGGCGCTGGAGCCAATCCCGGGTGTCATAGGGCGAGAGGCGGGGTACACCCTGGACAGGTCGCCAGTCTGTCGCAGGGCTAACACATAGAGACAGAGACAACCATTCGCTCTCACATTCACACCTATGGGCAATATGGAATGATCAATTAACCTATCCCCACAAAGTGCATGTCTTTGGACTGTGGGAGGAAGCCGGAGTACCCGGAGAGAACCTACGCAAACACGAGGAGAACATGCAAACTCCACACAGAAAGACCCCGGCCTGATGTTGGAATTGAACTCAGGACCTTCTTGCTGTGCAGCAGCAGTGCTAACCACTGTGTCACCGTGCTGCCCAATTAATTATATTAAATAAAAATGTAGAGAAAGAAGTAATACTTCACTGATTAAGTCTGTTCTGTTTATTTAGGTATCTAAACACACTGCCTGGTTAGAACACAGACACAAAGACATCATTGTATTGGCAATAAAGTGTTTTTCACTTTAAAACATTACCGATTAGTAGAGAAAGTTTATTACTGTATTAGCATGTAAACCTGAATGATGCCAATAATGTTGCACTTTTAGTGTTTCTAAAGTCACAATGCTGCCATCAAGTGGTTACATTTTAACAGTACAAGTTGAATCAATTAAGTTCAAGGAATGTGTGGTCATAGTGGAGTTGTACTTTTTGTATTTTTAAGTTTGTAAGTTGCTTTAGGTGTCTGTAAAGTATTATGTAGCTGAGTGTCAAGATCAGGAGTTTACAGTTGTTCTAGTTGTGAGTGTGCACTGGAGCTAAATGCGTTCTAGCATGCTTGCAGTTAGAACTGTAGCATGTGGAAGGAAAGAGCAAACCACGAGTAGGGAACATAGGAAATGTATTAGCTCTATACAGCAAATTTTACAGAAAATATTTTAAAAAGGTCAAATATAACTTTGACTTACTGGTGGTGCCTAAGCTGTATAGAGGACTGTTTCGTAATCCTGATAATCAGTTGTAAATTGCATGTCAAATATTTGTGAACTTGTAATCTACAAAGGTGAAGGGCATACTGGTGCTCCAAGAGCTTTCATCCTCCATGGAAACTGTAAATATCTGTGTGAAATATGCAGCGATCCATCAGATCAAGTGGACAGCAAACTTACAGAAATTAGAGGTTGGAATCATCCGACACAACTGATACCCAAGCAGACTCTGTACCCATGACAGGATATTATCACAGTACTTCACTCACGATATGATTTTATTGCAATTTTAAAGATTCTGTAATAGATTATTGCTGAGCATGCATTGAGATTTATCACCCTTTTTAAACTGTCTTATAAGTAAAACTTTGTAAATATTTGTTTTATTTAATAAGATAATTTTAGAGTTTTCACTTATTTTGAGTCCAGTTGTTGTGCATGACCATTTTCAGAGGATCTTTTTCTCTCTTTTTTTTTGGTTTGCTAAGCCACTTAACACTGACCTCTTAATCATTTAAGTATAAAAAGCACTTAACTCAAGAGATGAATCAGTGTTGACAAAACATTGATTCATCCCTTGAGTACACATAGCATAACAACTTAGCAAACAGCCAATTTTAAATTGTATCGTTAAGTGACGTAAAAGACATATGTTAACACATTATCATTTGTCATCAAGCTTATGAAAAATGTGAAAGACAAAACTGTTTATGAGGCAAAATAATGTGTGTTTGCACCAAAAAGAACTAATAAGTAACTCGACATATCTTGAAATAGTGTGCAGTGTGTCCTTAAAAACTTTTGAGGAACTTGTATGAGTGGAGGACTAAAGAAGAAGTGACAGGCCTTAAAAGAAACAACTACAGCAGATGAACATCATCAGTGTTATTTTAGGCAGTGGTATAGGGATCCTGTCAAAACCAATGGAAAAATAAGTTCAGACTGTGCTACAGAATAAAAGTGGTCATACCAAATATTGACATTTTTTAAACTCTTTAAAACTGTACAAACTCTGTTTTTGCTTTATTTACTGCATGTTAATAAAGCACTGCACTCGTTCCCCATTTTTACTTGCAAAATATAAAGAAATGAGGGATGTTCAAGGCTTTTGCACATTAATGTAGCTGCTTTTTATGTGCTTTCTTCCAACACACAAAAAACACAACAACTCTAGATTAATTATTGACCACAGTACTAGTGATGGTAGCCACACACAGCCTCTAATAAGGATGGGCTAAATGCAGAATATATGCTTAGTGCAGAGTTGAAAACAAGGTTGCATCTGATGCGCAGTTTAACCTTCTCAGTCAAGAAAAATACAGATTTAAGGCCAAGTCTTGAGATAAAGTCATGAAAGACTCATTGAAATTGAAAATTTCATGTCCTAATATATACCTTATTTAAACAGTAACTCTATTGATAATACTTTGCTAAAGAAGAGCATGACTAATGGTAGCGTTCACCAACACGATACAGAATAAGAGTTTAACCTGCAGAGGTCACCAAAACTCTGTCAAAGAAAATCCAGGGAAGATCGGCTTATTCTAAATGATGTAAATGATGTAAAAGTTTTCTTAAAAAAGAGAGATCAATCTTTTTAATAATACCAATATCACCAGTTATTAAAGTAAGATTAGAAATTAAGGCATTGTGTACATCTGCTGTGTATCCTTTGCTTGAAGGAAGGGTACAGACAGGCTTATGACAAATCTGCATAATAAGTCACAAAAATTCAAGGAATAAACATAAATTCCTCATGAAGGTTTTAACACTCTAAAATCTTAAAACCAAATGTGAGTTAACTGAAAAAATAACCGCATCTTTTTGAGCCAGTCTTCATCATCGCCATTATACAGTAGCTCTGTCTAGAGGGTGCCTAAGGGGCAAATGTGATGAATGGAAAATCTTTGCTTTTATACTATAAAAGCTGCAGGCTGTCAGAGAGACAGTAAACCTGATTGCACATTGAACCAGACAACATGATAGTGAGCATCCACAAAAAAAGAACACAACCTTTCATTTAAAAGGTCAGCTTATCTCTACTTAATGGGTCTAAGGACACACACACACTCGCTCTCTCTTTCTCTTACACACACACACACACACACAAGTATATCTAAAAAAAACCATCTAAATCAGTTGCAGTAAAAAGAAATCAAATCTTCCTGTACTTTGTATTCAGCTAATAGGGGTTTTAGAGCATTCATCCTCAACCACAGATATCCCTATTTGCTGTACCTGAAATTTAATTCAAGAACTAAGTAGATCAACCCAAAGAGGTTTGAGCAGATAATGTAACTGGTAATAATCACCAAAGCGTAATCTAATTCATTTATCATTTTAAGCTGTAGATCAGTGGTCCCCAACCTTTTTTGCGCCACAGACCGGTTTCTGTCTGACCATATTTTCATGGACCGGCGTGTCCATTCTTCCCAGTGTCACTAAGGCGGATTTGTTTCCTAACACAAACTTTGACAAAACAAATGATAGCTAAAGGGTCTGTCACCCCATTGCTCACAGTTTCTCTGAGCTGAGTCTTTGCTTGAAATTTGTAGGCTAACTTTTGAATACAGACCATAAAGAGCTAATGTGCTGGTATTTAAATATACTTTTTTTATTGAACCCAAACTTTATATCCACAAAACCTGGCCTACGGTGAATATGAAACACCACACACATTGCTGTACTTGTGTATTATATCATTCTAACGTGTCAAAACAAAATATTTGTGATGTCAAGCCAGAAATATTTTTCCATTAATCACTGCTTTTTGCTCTATCCTATACAACTGAAACCATTGAAACACTGCTATGCTCCCAACTTTTGAACGATAGCTGTTTAGTGGAGCAAAGCCGCCACCAGATGTTCAGAAGAATAGTAGTTCATCATCAAAATAGGATAAGACTGATCATACTACCGACTCTTTGAAACTGTAATTAGCACTCTTTCCTAAGCTCATGACTTGGCGTTGAAGGCTAATGACTAGATCATCATTTGCAGGCAGTGCAAAAGAAAGAACAGCTGGGAATTGATGTATTTGCTTTTGTGGGCCGTTTTGGATGCCTTTGAAACTTTGCAATTGCCCCACTGACTCCTAGGGCTACAGGAGACCTTCACATATCATGACAAATACAGTAACTTATGCAAATGAAAACCACTATGGCGCGGGTCGACAATCGGCTCGAAGTTAGGTTTTTGTAGAAAATACAGAGTAAGATAAACTATGGCAAAAATAGACGAGGCTTAATGTTAAATTGAATACCAATAAGATGGACTAGATTTGATAGATTAGCTTTAGTAAAGTAAATATACTATGATGTATATCTCTATATTTCAAAAGCAATCAAAAAAATGTACAAGGTTCATGTCATAAGTCATAAATTGCTTCACTGTTTCTTGGGACTGTTTTGGTTATAAGTAAGCGTATAATTGTTACATTTATAAGCTACTCATTTAAAATGTATATTATCATAAATAATTAGTATAAATAATATATATATATATATCACTGTCACACGTTGGCTCGACAGTTCTGTCATCCACATGGTCTCGTCCTGTGCTGGCCAATCCCCTGAAGATGTTGCCAACGGATGGGTCAAGAAAAAAGATGATGATGGTCCAAAAGCCCTTCTCTGTGGCCCTTTACAATCAACCCATGGTTGATCTTGTTGACCAATGTCTGGCAATGTACCCCCACAGACATCGAAACAAGAGGTGGTACATCCGAGTGTTTTTTCATTTTTTGGATGTGACCATTGTAAATGCCTGGCACCTCTACCAGATGTCTGGTTTGGAAAATATGAGACTCCTCCTCTTCAAAGCATCCGTGGCTCGTGCACTGATAAATAGTGGCACCTTCCAGCAATGCAAAAAAGGAAGACCCAGTGGGACCCCACAACCCGTGAAGTGGAGAGCAGTCACCAAAGTAGCCCGTGAGGTCAGGTTTGGCACAGGATATCACTGGCCCCAACTGACCGAGGCGAAAAATGCAAAGAGATGCCTTGATGTTGTGTGCACACAGAAGACCAAATACATCTGCATGCAATGCTGTGTGCCATTGTGCCCTGGATGCTTTGCAAACTTTCACACAGCCTAGGTGTGATGAACATAGAAGTGTTCGGAGATGCAGAGACTAAGATGTCAGTTTGTGTTTTCTTCCAGCATGCTAATGAGGGCTTGGTAATACTGTCCTGCATGGTTGGAGACTGTAGACTCAAAAATGTTTCTCTTGTTGGAGATAGTTTGCCATAATTAGGTTTAGGATTCACGGCAAGGACTGTTGATTGGTTTTGTTATTTACGCCTAAACATTGGGGCAATATAGATTTGAAAGTTTCAAAAAATGCTGAGATGTTTTTTAAAGCATACAAACAAACAAGTGTTTGTATATTTACAATAGAACACAAGGTAATTCATTTTTACAGTAAGTTCACAGTATTTTATGCTGAGTGCTCGGGCGCATGTAGTCCACTGGATTGGACAAGTCTATAACTTTATAAAAAAACATATTTTGGGGAAAAAAAGAGTTGAACTTTTTTTTTTCATGACCTGAGAAGAATAAAATCACTTAGGAAAAAAATCTTGACCAAGGCTTTCATAATTCATGCATCAGAGGGTTAAGAGTGCAGTTGACTATTTCTGTATTGTTCTTATGGGGCCACCACTCTTTACCTTTGACTTCAGGTGTTTTCAGTACCAGTGCCACATGTGTACAAAATCAAGCACCTATCCATGCAACCAGCTTTTTTAAACATTTGTGAAAAATGGGTTGTTCTACAGAGCTTCTGGAATTGAGCAAAGTACTGTAACAGGACACCGAGACTATAACAAGTCAGTGTGTAAAATTTCTTTCTTCCTACCTGTTCCAATCATTTTGTGGCAAAATCAAATGATTTAAGAACCCGGCCACAAAGTGTTGGATCACAGTAAGCCAAACCACAGTTGCCAAGTGCTGAGACACACATTGCCTGAAATACAAAATAAATATTAAAAACAATTAATTATAGACATCCAAACGTCATTTGGCATTAATGTCAGCACAGAAATTATGCACAAAGAGCTTTATAGAATAGGTTTTTCTGGTCAAGCCATTCCTGTAGGTGCAATGTGCAGATGGCCTACAAGTAGATGCACCTCTGATATAAATTTGAAAATATACATTTGAAAATCCTAGGTGATTTTCAGAAAAGTTGTCCTCAGACTTTGACACTAAGCTCAAGTTTACTGAGCTTGAGTCCAAGATTTTTAGTCGATGCACATATAGAATGAATTTCAAAATCCTACGTTGACTCATTTTCGAGTATTTATATATTTACAGACTTGCATGTCCACACCATCTGCCCACCCACTGAAAATGCTATGATAGTGCAATTAAAAAGCTGCACCCTGGATCAACACGCCTGAATCAAATGATTAGTACATTACCAGGCCTCTGGAGAACTTCAAGACACGTTCAGGAGGTAATTTACCCATTTAAATTAGCTGTGTCGGATTAAGGACACATCTAAAATCTGCAGGACACCGGCCCTCGAGGCCTGGAGTTCGACACCCCTGTTCTAAACGAAAGTGCGACTTTGACGGCTCCTCTGTTTAACTTTAACTTCTGTACATGTCGCTCAGTTCAGAAGTGGAAATTGTTTAGTCTATAACCTGATATCATCCATGCTAAAACCTGATTTAATTTGAGTACCCAGAGCCTGAGTGAAGCAGCTGATGGGTGTGTTTTCCATTTAGAATTTTGCTGGTAAATCCTAATGTCTTCAATATATGGCAAGGACAAAAACTGTTTGTGGTTCGCGCACTGTACCTGTTCCCATTTAATTTGTTTTAAAGTGGTCTCATAAATGGCCTATTTCCTGTCACCCATTTCTCAACAGGCATTAGGCAGCTGATATGTCCTTTTAAAAGTGGAGAGTGCCTTTGACTTACAAAAGTCAACAAACATACCATTCAACAAATCTATAATTTGTTTAGTCATTCATTCATCTTAGTATTCCAAGTAATACTGAGAGAAAATGGGGAGATGCTTCACTTTGACATTTTAATACTGAAGAGTCCTTGAAAATTTTAAATGTCATTACAAAATGCTACTTTTTTAACCAGTTTTCTAGTGTAATTACTCCCAATTAATCCTGGTTAATTTTATTTTATTTGTGACACTGTATCCTATGACTCATCTATTTTAATAGGTGATACTGATGAATGTAGCATTTAAAGCAAAGTCCTGATACAGTTTAGCTGTAATGTATTTGCTGTGAATGATGCTGGGATAAATGTGGAGTTCAATTCTTTTCCAAGATCACTGACTCCCTATGTAGTGGATTATTTACTCTAACACCTCAGTCCCATCTACTAATTCCAAATGAATCCGATAGTAGATAGTAGGTTGTCTAGCCTTAATAATATCATAGTAGAGATATTTGTGATTTGAATGACTTTGCAATAAAGACTTGTGATAACAGCAATGATAGGGCACTAATATATGGCACTATGCATTTAAACTTGGAGATTGGAGATTGCTTATTAATTTAAGATGAATTAAGCACTGCCACTTGTTTAAAAATGTCCTACCAAATCTAAAATATGATTTTAGAGCATAATCTTGGTTAAATAGTTTCAAATAGTTTCACACAAAAGACAAAAAAAAAAAAGTTGCTTATTTTTTTTATTAAAATTTGTTATTTTGCAGACTTCCAAAGGTTGTGAATCCCTAGTGTCCCTGGCTTAAACTGACACTTGCTTAAACAAACAGCATTGCACAAGTTTAAAAAATGAAGGTTCTGGATACAAAGGCCTGTTTTTAAGTACACCTTTTGACTATGGTATTTAATAGAGCCGCTCTTCTTACAGAAATCGGACTGGTTGCAACAGGCTCCTTGTGCAAGAACAAAGCAGTATGGTTGGGCATTTGTGTGCAGCTCTGACCTTTCATGTTGCTATGAAAACTAATTCAACAACTGCTTTGAAGAACCCAGGATAAGACCAAATCAACAAAATATAATGCTGCTAAAATCCAGCAGAATCATAATATTCAGAACCTGTTATGTTCCTCACAACAAGCCAGCAGAGGAATGCACCCATTAGGCACTTGCACACAAATCACTATAGAAGGACATGCGTGCAAAGACTCAGAAAACTCCCAAACTTGGATTGTTATCAGTACAGTGGCATTCAATGACCTTTACAGAAAGACAAACAAAGATAATTAACCAAAAAAAGCTGCTGGCCTCTCAGCTTGCCAAGGTCATGTCATTGTTAAAGGGACATGGGCACCACCATGACATCAAGATGCACTACAGATGTTAATCCTGCTTGCCTGTGGAATAGCAAGCATGCGGAGTTAAACCTGCTTCTGACAATACCTAACTATGGCCACAAGATGGCAGTAATTTAAAACATGCTGAAAACAGGCAAAGATAAAAGCTTATTGGACAGAGTGTTATTTGAGATCTAAGAAGAGAGGTCACTTTTTTTTTGGTATGCTTTAACTGATGTCTATTTTTGAATTCCTGGGACAAGCATTGCCTCTCATGCTTTCCCTAAAAAAATGCAGGGCAGGTACTCTGGTATCTGAGTAAAGGCGGAACTAAGTCTAAGATGTGGCGCAATATCTGTTGTTGTTATATAAGATGTATATATATATATATATATATATATATATATATATATTGTGCCCCCCCCCCTTTCCTTAACCACAGTCGAGGAGCGTGTCAGGTTCATTTCACTGCGTGTTGTACCTGTATAACCTGCACGTGACAAATAAAGAATCTTGAATCTTGAATCTTGAACCATCATTGGTACCTGCACTCCAGCTCCATCAAATGTGTTTTTTAGCCAACAGTTGTAGACAGAGTCATTGCATTTGACCGTGCTTTGAGGTGAGTTCTTTACATTTTTTGAAAAATTAATTTACATTCAAGAAGAACTAATTAATTTACAATACAGAAAAAGTTAAGGTTACTTGGATTTCATGTCCTGCCTGTTCTTGTAAATGATATTTCTCAAGAACATGTATTTATTCAATCTGGCACAGATTTTCTCTTTAAATCAAGGAAAATTTAATTAGTGATTGATGACTGAATGTAAAGTCAAAAATACATCTGGCAGAAATGGGAAATTAATCACATTTCAGTTTGTTGGGAACTGAATTGGTGAAAACAACCTTGTGTGCCCACCTTCAAAATATAATACTGCATAAATCTTCATCGCTTGTCCATCAACAATTGACTGTGTAGTAAATGTAATTTCACCCCTGTGTATGCTCTATGTTTTAATTTTTTTTTTATTCCAATGCCGCATAATAATTTTTGATATAACAACATATAACCTATGGGTACCACTTTACAATAAGGTTCCCCTTATAGATGGCTAATAAATAGTTTATAGATATGTTGTTAATTGATCTGTAAATGCTTTATAAATCGTTAATAAGTGCTTATTATGCATTAATTAAGGGCAAAAAAGAGAAAAACCTGACCGGTTTCTTGCCAAATAGTGAGCCAAATCTATTTACCTATATATTTCATGTAGAGTTCCTATATTAAACATTTCAGACTAAGTTACAACCTTGTAAGCACAATGACCCTTTGTAAACAGATATTTTTTTGCATATAATATTATACTTTAGCAGTGAAATATCCACAACTATCAATCAGAGATTACTAGTAAAGTGTAAAACATGTCACTATTGGTTAATGGCTAACAAACCTGTATAAATGCCAAATGGGAGACATTGTAAAGTGTAAATCCTAACAGCATTTATTAATGACTCATAAACATGTATAAATGCCAAATGGGAGACTTATTGTAAAGTGTAAATCATAACAGCATTTATTAATGACTCATAAACATGTATAAATGCCAATGGGAGACTTATCGTAAAGTGTAAATCAAAATAGCAT